>VWPU01011928.1:48646-58780 GCA_013398955.1 Callaeas wilsoni | reverse complement strand
GCACAGACTTGCATGAGCTCCCTACAAAAATTGGACCCATCCAATGACTGGAAATGGCGGGAAGTCTTCAAGAGGCAACAACCACCAAAATACTCAGTAGGGATGAGACAGGAAACCACAAAGAGACTGCAGAGCATGGACCAACACCAATGCAACAGCCCGACAAGCCGAAGTTTTCTTAGGAGAAGTCCAGGCTGATTTTTAGCAGTGCAGGACACAAAGCCTGAGAGACTCTCTCATGGACAGCACTCTCCTAGAAGGACAGACGGAAACCAGGCTCATTCTCCAGGTGTTCAACACGAGCTCCGTGGTGCTGGTGGAGTCACGGTGGAGTCACAGCAGCTCAGGACTGGCACACAATGTGGCAGCCAGGGCCACACAAACCTGAGGAAAGCCAAGCCAGGTATTTCACACTGCACAATGGTAATTTAAAGGGAGGGCAACAAAGCACTTCAGGGTTCTGACATCCTTACTTGACACTCAGGGATGTCACTGAAAAGTCCCAGCATTCCTGTGTTTTGAGACAAAATCACTGAATTCAGTACTACAGCCAGGACGCCAAGACAGGGAAAAGTACTAATTAATTGCATTGCATGGCAGTGATTGGGAAAAAACCAACAAGAATAAATCAGCCCAAAAACACGTCATTCTCCATGTGCTTTCTTCCTCTGTGACCAACACCATCTGCTTCAAAAAAAAAGGCATATGCTGCTATATTGAGTCTTCTCTGAAACCCAAATTTGCTCATTTAGAGTCTTTGGGTATCTGCACTAGAGCACACAATGCAGAAAGGATCCATTTCAAAGACAAGGGCATGCTGCAGTGCCTGACACCTAGCAGAGCAAGGCTTAGGAGGAGCTAGCAGGAGCTGAAAGCTGGAAGTGGGCACTTTCAGACTGGGGCTGAGGGGTGCCTTTTAAAGGGATGGGCAGTGACCCTGCAGCCAGCAGCAGAGGGAAGCACAGAGCCACCGTCCCTGGACACGGTCTCGGCCAAGGAATGCAAGCACTTTTTAAAACCAGTTATTGATCCCAACGCAGCAGCGGCTGCAAAATAGCTGGTGATGAAGATCAAGGCCATAAGACCTGTTGGTCCTCGGTTCCAAATTCAGTGGAAAGGGCGATCTGTACTCAAAGCACATCCTCCCTCTTGCCTTATTTTTTAAGTTTGCCATCCAGCTGGACCTGCGCTCTGTATAATGTGGTTTTTGTTGCAGCAGATGTACTCCAGGAGAGGGAGGCTGGCATGCCTTCAGAGTGTCACACACCCCTGGCTGGAGCTGTGCAGGACACTGTCCCTTCAAGGAAGGCTCAGGAGGAGCTCTGCTCTCAGGATTGCTGTGTTCCATTCCCACCAGACCTGTAGGATTCTCGTCGCAGACTTTTTGAGTTTTATTTCCCTTTTGTGCCAAGCGTGAAGAGTGCTGAAAGGTACAGAGACTCTCCACGGCAGCCCAAGGTGATTCCCACACCTGCCCCAGAGCTGCAGAGGCTGTGTGGGGCAGCTCAGGCTGGCACAGTGAGAGGCACACAGGGGAAGCTGGAAGGTCCCGACATGTTGATGGTGCTGTCACCTCAGTTGTGAAGCAGGCAGTGAGAATGTGTTCTCTAATTTTATGCCTCATCACTGCCTTTAATGGCATGGCTGAGCAAAGCACCCCAGAGTCATGCGGGGTTGGAAAAGGCCTCTGAGATCATCGAGCCCACAACCTGTGGCTGTTGCCACCTTGTCACCAGACCAGAGCACTGAGTGCCATGTCCAGTCAGTCCCTGGGCACTTCCAGCAATGGGGACTCTACCACCTCCCTGGGCAGCCCCTTTCAGTGTTTAATCACCCTCTCCAGGAAGAAATTCCTCCTGATGTCCAGCCTGAACCTCTCCTGGCACAGCTTGAGGCCGTTTCCCCTCATCCTGTCCCTGTTCCCTGGGAGCAGAGCCCGACCCCCCCCGGCTGTCCCCTCCTGTCAGGGAGGTGTGCCGAGCCACAAGGTCCCCCTGAACCTCCTTTTCTGCACAATCCCCACACCCTCTACAATCCGATGTCCCCCTGAGAAGCCTGAACTCAAGCATGCATTCTTCACATGATCTCAGTATATGAAGCTTATCTGAAGTAGAATTTTTTGCTGGCAGTGAAAAAACAGAATTATTTCACCATTCTTTCTCTAGGAGGACTTTTGCCCATCACACATGTATGAAGAAGAAGGGATTCAGGTCCCTCACAGCAGTGGCACAGCTGCCACCAGCACCAAGCTCCGGGATTATGCTCCCAGCTGTTACAACCATGCAAGCACACAGCTGGCTGCTGTGGAATTTCATTCTCGTTTATTCATATCTCACACAGGATGTTTGTCCTTTGGGTGAGGAGACAACTTGCAACGTTTGAGATTTCGTCAAGGACACCAAGAAAGGCAACCTTTCTACTACCATTGATCACACATCCCACAGTTAGGAAAAAAAACATCAGTAACAGGGTGCTGAAGCTGGCATGGGTGTGGAGGGACAGGATCTGTGGGAGCGGGTAGAAATATAAGGTCAATTAATGCTCTTTTATGGCAAAATATATATAACAATGTTATTTTTACTGTATTTATTATAGCAACACCTTCCTTGGGCATTCCCAGACACTTTACCAGGAAACACATCAAAAGCCACATGAATACCACATGTGGTACCAGAACCCAGGTCTCTTCTTCAGTTTCATCTTTTGGATACTCACAGGAAAAAAATATTAATCTGTATTTTTACTGCTTTGGCCAAATTCTTGCTTTATGTAACAAAGATATGGGGTCAGGTGCATTGAATTTAAAATATATCCTCTAACCAAACATGTGCTCAGTGAAACTTGAGAGCAGGAATTCACCGAAGGGAGCAGGACTTGGGAGAAGTTTGACCCATGCCATACAGTCTCTCATGCTCCTCCCAGTGCAGATCATGCTCCAGTGTCCCAGCACGAGTGTCCACGTCTGTTTTTATAGCAGAACGTGCAAAGGTCCCACAACCATCCCCTTGTCCTTTTGGGCTGCTCTCTTTAGGCTCTCCTCACCCCTGAGGGTGTTAAAGACCCCACCAGCCCTGGACCGAAGATCAGACCAGGGGTGTGGGCTGAGCTGACCTGAACGATTCCTTCCCTGCCTCCCGCTCCCTTTTGCCGGGACACCACCCCCTTCTTCACACTCCTTCACCCCTCTGGTTGGGCAAACAGAAGCTGATTCACACCAGGAGTGTTGATTCACTCGCCAGGGGCTAAGGGACAGTTTCACCAGCCCTTCCACCTCCCTGTGTGAAAAGCCAGTTACCATGCAGAGTTCACATGCTCCGGGCCGTTTGCTGCTGGGTCACCTGTGGGTAGCAAATGGATTCAGAAGTTATCCAGGGGTGAGCCCTCAAGGACAGAGACAGTCAGAGAGGGACTGCCTGATCCCTGATTTCCTTTGGAAACCAGTTTCAAAGCAACTTTGCATCTAAATCAGTACTTTGGTTTTCCAAAGAGCTGAGGTCCTGGGAGAATCTGGCCCAAGGTGCTGCCAAATGCTGATCTCTGCAAGCAGTCATAAAGAAGATACTGGAAGTCCTGGGGTATCACCACCTACCTTTGACCTTAATTGTGTGTTTTACATCAGCTGCTCCTTGATGCAGGGTCGTTATGAGTTAAAGGAAGTCTGCAGAGAGTGCTCATTTACGTTATGCAGACTTCTTTCTCTGTAGTTTGGCTAATTGATGTGTGTCATGTGTAGATATCTCACAGGACTGCAAAGGAGGTTCGCTAAGCGTTAGCTGTGAGTCACATTTCAGCTTTTTTTCCCCCACAGTGAAGCTGGCAAGAGAAAATTACAGTTGGAGGAAACTGGAAAACAAAGCAGCACAAAAAGCAGCACAAGGCATGCAGCAGAGCAGCCCGGAGTCTGTTTGCTCCGTGAATTTCAGATGTGGCAACACTGACAGAATTAAGCGGGGTTTAGCACCTCCTGTGGCCCTGCACACACACACAGAGGCAGACACAGCCAACCCTGCAGCCAGACACCCTCGGGAACGCCTCCGAGAGCCTGCCACTGGTAATCCTACACATTCCATAGGCGCAGTTTGGGATTGCCAAGGCGCTTCTCACACAGGGACAGTGCTGGCATGAGTGACTGCCAGCCTAGGAGGGTGCTGGAGGGCGGATGGACAATGGGACATCCTCTCCCGGTCATCTGTAGCTGATCCAGGGGCATTTGCAGCAGAAGGGAAGTGCCTGGTGTGGGGATATTTGTGCTTGAAAAGAGTTATCAGTGTGGTCTAATTCTGTAAGAATCTGCAAAACTCCTTCCTGGAATGCTTCAGAGCCGTGCCTCCTTCAGGGAGCAAAGCAACAGTGGTGTCTGGGACACGCTGGCAGGGCCTAAACTGATAAAATTAAAACCAGTCAGCACACCTTATGAAACAAACATTTTATTTCAATACGGCTGCTGCGTTGCCTTGATACACTCGAATTTTCCTAGGTGTTTTTTACCCCACAGCCTGTCGTAAGATCTCGGATTATGTAAGTTTCAGAGAGGGAAGACGCGATATGAATAAACACTCTCCCCTGGAGGTGGCAGGTCTTCCAGGTTCTGCGGCTGCTAATGAGATCATGAGAAACGTGTGGGTCTGTTTTACCAACGCCCCCAGACGGGATCCTTGCTGCAATGTTGTTTTGTTTGACTGCCCACTATCTAGACAAGGACATCAGACCTCCGCAGGCGAACTGGGGGCATGACTCACAGGCTGTAGGATAGGAAAACCTGAGGAGGATGGGTCATCTTTAGGGGATGGGCTAAAGAAACCGGTTAGTGGTCACAAGACGACAAAAATGTGTCTTTGTAGAGCTGAAAAATGGGTGCAGTCCCTAGGAACAGAGTGTAAGTCAGCGTGGGATGCTGCCTGGTGCCTCCTTACAGCTAATCCACACTCCAAGGAGCTCAAGACACAAGGAGCTTCTTTGTCAAGAGACAAAGGAAGATGAGCAAAGAGGGCTTGGGAGTTACAGGAAAGCTGTGGGAAAATGGTGCGGGGGGAGAACGGGAGCCACTGTGGCTGAGACACAGCTCAGCCCCGACACTGGCACATGAAAGAGGCATTAGATGCCATAAAACACCTCATGCCTGCCAGCAGGGACAGCTGCTGAAGTGGCTAGCAGGCAAAAGTGGGCAATTCATATGATCTGCATGTTGTCAGCTAAAGATACCGGCCTATTTTACCCCAGAATTCTTAATAAACAACACAAATTTCTTTTTTTTTTCCATTTGCACCTTGCAATTCTTTAACAAGCACTTAGTGCTTGAGTTCAGATAAGCACAGACAAAATTAACACCAGCCAGGACTTGGTGCTGAGAAGAAATATGCCCTCATTATACTTTGAGAAGTCAAAAAACTCCACAGACTACTTATACATGTGAGGAAGAAGAAATTACCTCCCTACAGCAGGTCAGGTTGGCATGGACACAGTAAATGGGATGTTTGACTCCTGTAATAAATTACATGGATTGCCAGCAAGGATCCCACATCTAAATCTCAGAAATCAAGTACCTGGGTCTTCACCTTCTGTATGTGCCATAATTTATCTTCTTGAGTAGGGTAATACCTTTACTCAGCCTAAAAATCTTGGCAGGAGAGAAGAAAGTCTTTTATTGTAATGCTGATTGGTTTCTCTGATTTCCAGTTCTATATGGCAGGACTGTTGGGTGGGCCTGGGGATTCTGAGCAGCCAGCAAGCCCTAATCCTACGTTTTCAAAAGTGATACATGATTTTCAGGAAGTTAAATACATGTGGCTTCAGACTTTCCAGGAATGTGTCTGGTACCTCCTGCTGAAGTCCATCCAAACAATTTTCTACATTTCTGCTCCATAGTGAAAATATGGCCCACTAAATTCTTCCTTACAGGCTTCACCCTGTCATGCAAAATGCTGTCCACTTTCCCTTCATGTGTTCTAAACTGCAACCCCCAACTACAAATTGCAAATTAATCCATTTAGGATGTCTCTTTTCCGGAAAAAACAAGCTTTCAGACTTTCATAGGAAGCTCAATTTTCCCAAAAACCTCTCCCCAGCAAACAGGTCACAGAAGTTTAGGTGTCTCTGGTGGGGCCATTCAGACCAATCCCCTACGCTGCACAGGGAGTGCACAGGAGAAAAATATCTCAGGCTGCCTGGAAATGTTTCACTGGCTCAGCTCTGGAAACACCTCACAGATCTCATTTTTTTTCAGCACCACCTGGCTTTGTAATTATTTGGAGACCTTGATGGCCACTGGGCAGTAAGCACAGGACTCATGATTCTTTTGGGGATTATATCTCACCCCCACTACAAAATTAAAATAGCACAGATTTCCATTTAAAAGGATTTAACCCCAGGCTCAGAAACACAAAACCTTCCGTCCTTGTTCTAGAAAGGCAAAGGGCTTACCCCAAAACACACAGGAAATGAGTGGTGAAGGTAAGCATTGATATCATACAACTTCTGCACCTGGAGTGTGTGAATCATGGAATGGTTTGGGTTGGAAGTGACCTTAAAGATAATCCCATTCCACCCCCTGCCGTGGGCAGGGACACCTTCCACTGTCCCAGGCTGCTCCAAGCCCCGGCCAGCCTGGCCTTGGACACTGCCAGGGATCCAGGGGCAGCCACAGCTGCTCTGGGCACCCTGTGCCAGGGCCTCCCCACCCTCACAGTGAAGAAATATCTCCTCATCTCTGATCTAAACCTGCCCGCTCTCCGTTTAAAGCCATGCCCCCTTGTCCTGTCCCTCTAGGCCCTTAAAAAAAATTCCTCTCCAGCTCTCTTGGAGCCCATTTAGGTACTAGAAAGTGCTCTAAGGTTTCCCTGGTGCCTTCTTTTCTCCAGCTGAACAGCCCCATCCCTCTCAGCCTGTGTCCACAGCAGAGGTTCTCCAGCCTGGAGCATCTGTGTGGAGTTGCACAAGCCACGGGAGAGAGCAGTCAAGACCATATTCATGTGCATGCTTTGTTCCCTCGGCCTCCAAGCTCTCGCAGGGGAAAATTCAATAAGAACCTTTCTAGACCAAAATGCTTTTCTGCTCTGACTTTTCTCCTGAAAAGAACGGGTTAGCTCACATTAAGACCCCATTCTCCTTTCCCACTTCCATCAAAGTCAACAAAGGAGAAGCACATGGAAAGGAGATCACACCACAGCTGCTCGCCACAGGTCATTTAGCATCATTTTGGTCTCAGCTTTGTATTACAGCCTAATTGTCCCCATCATGGAGGGCTGTTAAAGCAGTAAATTTACCAGCTAGCAGAACTTGTGGGTGTCTGACTGGTAGCTTCCAAGTGTTTCTTTTGGGAAGGCTCAAAACTTTACTTTTTCCTTTTTTCTTGTGTCAGTGCCACATCAGTATCATTTGACAAAGGGCATAACACCTTCTGCAGATGGCTTTGTTAAGGCTCAGCAATAATTAATTGTCTACTGTCAACTGGAAAAGATCTTCAGAATAGCAGTGTTCCTATTTATACTCTGTTGGCTCAAAATGTCCTTTGCTTTATGGGCCACAAACGCTCTTTGAACAATGACAGCTCCTCGTTTGTTTTGTTTTTTTTTTTTTTAAATTTCAGCCTCTTCCCTAACACAGCAGTTTGTGGAGCCAAGCCTGGTCATTGCCATACTGCAGAAATTATTTTAATGATGTCTTCCTACCTGTCAGCCGAGGTGGCAAGAATATAATTTCATGAGCCTTTCAAGCAATCATTCAGCAGCACTTTCATACAAAGGGTATCATTAAATGACCAGTCACATGCCCACCCCAGCAAACACCAGTCCTGCTCTGCAATCTGAGTGACTCAGTCACTCTACCAAGTGCCATGAATGTGCAGTGGAGTAACTGGAAAAAAAAAAATTGGTCAAAGGGACACATTTTTCTATTAAAATAATGATGTTTATTATGAAGATGTGCAGTCAGAATCTTCAAACTTTTGTCCTGCTGCTTCTTGCACTCTCACCAACATGCTTCAGTCTGCCCTTCATGTGGTTGTGACATCCTTGGGAAGCATTTATGTGTTTACACATCATTACTGTTAGACTTTTAACATTCAAAGACTTCAAAGATTCCAGGTGAACTGCTGGGTTCTGACATCTCGGGCCAGGTCTTAATGAAGGACTCCATTTTTTGGAGGCACAACTAATTGCTGGCATAACTAATTGCTGTAGTGTGCATATCTGAGCACCTCAGAGCAGCCAGAAAAGCAGACAATTTTCTGGGTTGAAATTGAGCTGTGTTGTGTCAACAAGGCAGTAGTTTGCAGATGTGTTTTGGTTTGGTTTGTTCTGTTTTGTTTGTCTCTGTCACATCCCTGTAGGAAAGGAACAAATCCCTGGGTTGCTCTTTGCCTCTGAAACCTTAAGTCAGAGTCACACAGTGCCCACCCTGTGATGTTTTGGACCTCGGAAATATTACTCTGTTTAGATTTCCTTAAATCATGGACTCTTAAGTCTTGAGAGATGGTAACTAAGGAAAGGCAGGGAGGCCTTTGAAGGCTGGAATTAGCCTGCACCCACTGCCAGGTACTGCAGGGGAGGGGCTTTTCCAGGTAGGATCCTTCTCTTGTGACATTCTGCCTGTGGAGCCACTGCGTGGTGAAGGCCAAGGCTGGGAGGTGTCCAGGTTTTAGAAGAGGGAACATTCAGAGGCAGATGTGGAACTGATGCTTCTCCAGCCCCCTCTGCAGCAGACCCCCCCCGTGGCATTTTCCAACCTATTTAATGCTGGGTCTTTTCAGGACAGTTACGGGGCTTAAAGGAACAGGAACAAAGTGGTGGTTTCTGAAGCTTCTGAATATCTTTGAAAAACCACAGCAGACTCTCATTCACATCTTGAAAATCCATCCTTTCATCTTTGCCACTTAGCCTCAGTTAAAGATGGGGACATGCAGAACACTCTAGACACTATTATTCCCCAAAAGAGAATAAGAGTACTAGAACAAGACAGAGCAATCTACTGCTGACTGAAGTGCTCAGAGATGATGGGGACAAAGGCCAGCACAAGAAGAACAAAAAGGGACCTCGACCAACCAGTTTCTGAGAAGGAAAGATGAAAGACTAGCTCCAGCTGCCATTGAAGTGAGAGGAAAGATTCTCATTAACCTAAATGGGAGTCAGATGAAGGACTTGTTTGCTGTGTACCGTTGTGAAGCAGGAGGCATGGATGCAAACCTGCAGGGAGGCCTGGGAAGTGTCAGAACCAGACAGAAAGAGGGGCCCACAGCAGATGGAAGGGGCAAGAACAGGATTTCTAATCTGGTTTAGAAAGCAGAACACTGCACCCCCAGCACGGCATACAAAGCCACACACAAAACTTCAGTGGGAAGCAATGGAAGCAACTCCCCTCTCACAACAGCTTTGCTGGAATCTGGTGCTTTTGACATTCAGGACTAATTGGGCTGAATCAGCCAAGCTGTAATGTGCCTTGGCTGGGTCACACGAACCTACCCTCAGAGCCGTGTTGGTCTTCTGAATACAAAACACAGCAGTAACTAAAGCTGTACAAACAACCCTGGCTTGGACAGGTTTGGTCAGCTGCCAGCCCGGGGCACAATTCCACTGACCCCTCATCCATCCACTCCCCCAGCCCCACGGAGGTGGCCTGGAGCTTCAGCGAGAAGAAACCAGCAGAGAGAGGGACGTCCCTGTCAAACCCAGCTGCAGGGAGCCCCGCTGCCCCTTGCAGCCTTTGGTGTGTCAGCCTGGCCTTCTCCAGAGGCCTGCCCGGCACCAGGAATGTCCCCTCCACCTGTTTGGGAATTATATTGCTTCCCTAATTAATTTTTCTAATTAATGGTTTTAATTAATTTTTAATTAATTGCTGTACTTAATCATAAGCCGGGGGTTTTATCCACAAGCAGTTAAGCAGTGTAATTTTCCACTTTTAGCCAGAACATAGCTTTTTTCACAGATTGTTATTTTCAGAGCGCGGTTGTTAGATCACCAAAACTTCTAAAGTTTTGCTAATCTAACCCTGATAAGCTTCAGCGAAGAAAGCCTGGGGGAGCTAAACCCTGGACACTCGGAATCCGGAATTTACAGCCCTCCAAGGACATGCTGGAGTGACCAGAAGATAAAGAAAAGCCTATCAAAGGCAATTCGACATATGCTGGAAACTCCCTGCCTG
>VWPU01011928.1:0-48636 GCA_013398955.1 Callaeas wilsoni | reverse complement strand
AAAAAAAAAAAAAAAAAAAAAAAAAAAAAAAAATCATGAAAAGACACAGAAAAATGTGGACTAGTTAGCGTGAGAAACGAGAAAACAACAACCAACAAAAGAGAGAACACTAATTAACGAAGAGAATATGTAATTTAGAACCAATGAATGGTAATTCGTTTGCCTGAAGTGCATAAATAAGTGGAAAGTTTTGAAAGCCGTGTGCACCTAGGTGGAGCTATTCCCTCATGCTCCCCAGCCTGCGAGAAAGGAATGCCTACTCCCAAAAAACAGCGTTTGGGAGTTTCACTTACCCCCACGTTTTCGGTGGCACACCTACGAGGAGATGAGCAACGCGTCCGTCACATCTGTGACTTGATGCCTGACCAGGCTGCCTGTCACCAGCCAGAAGTTAATTTCAGCCTTTCACAAACACTCAGGAAGGAAAAAAACAAAACAAAACAAAAAAAACGCAGCAAAGAAATTTACTGAGGGGAGGGAAGGAGGGAGGGAAATGGGAAGGTGGGGAGGGGGGGAAGGAAAAAGAAGAAAAATAGCTGTTTATTAGCAGGTAATTAGATTACCCTAGGAATTTCCAGATGTCCTTGGTCTGGTTTTCAAAATGAAGCACCCCAAGTTACACCAGGAGAAAACAACTCAGGAGAAAGAGAATTAAAACACATAAATTCTGCATTTCACATTGCTCACGTAAGGACCTTAGACCCCTTTGAACTCTGAGGTCCTACTTACAAGAACACTTGAGCATTTGCAGGAGCAAGGCACTAGTTTGTGCTATTTTTAACTTTATTTCATCTGTAAAGCCAGTAATTACAAACAAAAAGCCTTGGATTTCAAAAGGCCACCTGACCATACAATCACACTACTAGAAACCCATTTCCAAACTAGCAACAAAGTAAAAGCTTCTTCTGTTTTTTTTTTTTACTAATGTAGGCCTTTAATGCCCCACATATCGACCTAAGCATATTGCTTTTTTAATGTTGCTTTTTCATCTGCCTCAATGTTGATGGTGTAAATCATTAAACTATCTCCCAGGGACACATTCCCAGCGGGGTTAATGGGATATGAACCCCATGACCAGTAAAACTGCGGTAATTTACATCAGCAGATGCGCTGGCCCTCGCAATATCCTTTGTTTTTCTACTGCAAAAGGAAAATCAGTGGCTCCTTTTGTCAGCCCTCAGCACTCTGAACAGTGGTTGAATCTTATTTACTCTCAGCCTTCCTTACAGGGCTCTGGCTTTGGAAAGAGGTCTCCAAGAGAAGTGGAATTTCCAAGGCTCACTGTCTCTGTTGCAGTTCCTCCTGAACCTGCCCTCCTTCACCTCAAAGCCATTCCTCCTCCTCCTCCTCCTGTCCCTCCATGTCCTTGAGGATCAAGTCCCTCTCCAGCCCTTCCTTTAAGCTCCCTTTAGGAAAACCTGGAAAAACTTTTTAAAAATATTAAAAATTTTTAAAAATCTGAAATGTAATTATTCAGTACAAATTATTCCCTGCTTTGGCATGAAGGTCACTGCGTCTTTAAAACTTTAAAAATAATAAAGGCCTCTTAGCAAAGGCCTACTTGGAAGGGCACTTGGGAAAACTACAGCAGCTGAGATATCCATCAGCAAATAAAAGAACAGTTCAGTAATGGCTGTTAATCTAAATTTTGGATGGGCTCAGGCATTCAGTGTGGAGGAAGGTATCCAAAATAACACACAGGGAACAGATGCCACTGAAGATTTAGAGCTTAGTTCTAGAGTTTGAGGTTTTCGTCAAGTTTTTGAAGAGAATCTCATTTCCTAAGAAGTTGTATCAATGGCATTGATATATTTGAGGTATGTTGTGGTCACATACATCTCTTTAGCCACCTCCACTCCCTCCCCAAACCTATTCCACAGATTTAACTGGGACAGAGGTTTAGCATCCCTAGGAGGTTAAGCAGCCAAAGACAAATTCATCATGCTGAAGAGAAGCAGACTGTCCTGCAAACTCATCCACGTGCAGTTAGAAACCAAAAAAATTCACAAGGGGAAAAAAGGAAAAAAAAGGGTTTTATAAACATCTCAGTGTAGGGAAAAGTTCTGTGAGGCTCAATGTACACTAAGAGCCACAAACCCACATGTAAACCAGGCTTTTATAATTTCTGTCACTCCAGGGACTTCCTTGCAGGTGTTGTCACTCAAAACTCCCATAAAGCCAATTCCTGCCTACATTATTTTTTTTGTGTATTTGTCTTGCCATAAGAGACTAAAGCCATCAGTGCTGAGGCGGTGACAAATGACCCAGCTGCCAAAAGTTCAGTTTGAGCATCCCACTATTAAAAAAAAAGTTTTCCAGAGAACTGAAAACTTTCTGAAGCGACCAAACCCCCACCGAGATCCCCATGAAAACTCTCCTGCCGTCCGGGCACTGGAATCCCTCCAGCTTTGTATGAAACGTAATGCTCAAACCTACATTTAAGCTGAGGTGTCTCACAAAAAGACCCACTTTGGGCGGTGTCACGCAGGTAATAATGCTTCCTCTTTCAGGTGGAAGAACAGATTGTCCATCATGTGAACAAGGTTTCCATGATGACCACAGGAGACTTGCAGGGACGAGAGGAGGCCTAACGTAACATTGTCCTTGACACGGTCTTGGAGCAGCTGATGTGAATCATACCCCCCATTTTTATGCAGGCACCACTTTCTTTTTCGCAAGGCTAGACCACAGTGAAACAGAGTGGTGATCTGGGGGGCACCTGGGTTATTCTGAGCAGGGAGTTTGAGAAAAACATCCTTCTTGCCTCATTACATCACTTACACCTGCACGTCACCATGGAGACTCCATTTATTATGAGAGTGACTGCTTCAAAGGTGATCTTCAACACTGGGTCCAGGATGGAAGACGAGAAAGCAGATACAAGGTTTTTAATTTGCTAATACAATCAGAGAGCCGTACAGAAAACAGGCACCATGGAAACAAGCCACTGCATTATAGTGTACAAAAGTCTAAAAAGCAGGCAAGGTAATTTTCAGCCTCTCAGGTTATTTTCAGGCATCAAAAGGATTGTTTTCACTCTGCTCAGGCCCAAATTTGGATAGAGAATAGGCAAGCAGGCACTCGAAATGCAGACCTTCATTCAGGAGCAGAGCAAAGTGCCCTCTTTCCAGAATATTTCTTTCCACATCCACTGCAGTAAGCCCTGTTCACTGGTTTTCAAGACCTTTTTAGCACTCTGAAATGAGCTCAGGACTGTGCAGGCTTGAGACAGCCCAGCCTGTGCCATTAGAAGGGAGACAGGACTGAGAAGCACATGCTCTCTTCTACCCCTCGGTTTTCTCTCAGCTAAAAAGGTGTTTTGGTAACTTCAGGGCTGAAGGTGAGGGGGGCCTTTGAAGTGAAACCAACAGTTTGGGTACCTCATTTGGTGCTGTGGCCTGCCCTGTCACTCCAGAACGGGAATTCCTCCTCCCACCCCCAACCTGCTCTTGATTGTTCAGACATTACCAGGTGCCAAATCCTCTGAGAAGCTTCCATGTGGACGTTCCTTTTCATGTTGTCATTTATCAGTGAACAAAGTGCTTTAGTGGCACGGAGACCAAAGCAGCTCTGCCTTGAAGGATCCAGGGGGACACTTTGGCAAGCATGTCCCAAGAAGCCAAATGCATTATTTTCATGGATGAAAGGCAGCTTTGACCTTCTGGCTCCTAAAAGTCTTGATAAACACTTACAGCTGCTTTACACCTTGTGGAGTGACAGACTGGTTCAGGACAACAAGAGCCTCATTTTTAGTTTCAGACAGCTGGAATGTGCAAGTTCTAAAGTGTAAAGTCCCAAGCAGATGCGACAGAAATAGTCACTGCACATTTGTTAGTGTGAAAGACTAAATTCGTTGCTAAATTTTCAGTACCAGCTGTTAAAAGTAGTAGGAGAGATTTCCACCTCTTGCTAACCTCCATCCAAAGATAAAACTCCACCGCAAAGAAAATCAGTTCTGTTTAGAAATGCCAGCGTGCTACTTGCCCCTTAATCCCCAATGTTAATAGATGAACTTAGGTACCCCAGCAAATTCATCCCAACAGAGTAAAAGAACTCATCCTGGTGATCCATCACAGCCATCCCAGAGTCGAAGGAAGTAGCAGGTAGCAGGGAACCAACTCAGAGCAGAAGATAGGAAGAGAAAGCACTGTGCATCTGCTTTGTTCCACGCCCACCAGAATGGCTGGGAGACCCAAGGCACTCTGAAAAAAGAGATTTCCCTGCTTCTCCCAGCAGGACAATTTCAGCACACGATCTTCAGGCGCTCCCTGTCACAGCCTGCAGGGACTTCACTGTGAAATTTCTCTAACAACTCACCCGAGGGACTCAGCTGGTTTTCTCTTCAAGGCAAGTCTGGGAGTCCAGGTCACTGAAATCTGTCTAGTATTTATGATTTATTCTACTCACTTCTTCCCAACCCTGGAAGAGTGAACAAGATCCCTGAGCTGTATGGTTGACATGAAAAAAAAATAAGGGTTTTCCAGTCACATTTTGTATTCAGTCTACACTTTAAAAAAACGCCATGTTTTTATTCATCTGGATAATGTTTAAAAAAAAAATGAACAAAAACCAAAAAAAACCCCACCAAAACAACAATGCAATTAGGGGCTTTTTTTGGGAGGAGTTTTGCCCCTTGAAAATTTTTCACAAACACTAATAGATGCTTTTAGCTGGAGGGGAGTGGAGAGAAAGTAAGCCCACTGTGGAAGCAATGTTTTTGAAAGAAACAAATTGGCAGCTGCCTCCATAACAATAAAGGACATCAGAAAATTTCACAGTAAATAATCCAGGGCATTTATTTTATATGCCAGTTCACAAATCCTTCTTTCCAATTTATCACTGGATAAGTCAGCTAACTCTTCCTGATTCTGCAAATTCTTTTCTTTGCCTATCAGAACCTAAGAAAGAAATAAATTTAGGTCTAATTTAATTTGTGATGACACCACTGATGGATTTTTAAAGAACTAACAATGCCAAACAAGCTTGCTTTATTATCTTCTATAGGTCTGCTTAAAATATGAAGAGAAGGTGGCAGAATTCTGTGTTCAAACGGTGTTTAGGCAGTTTCTACACTTCAAAAAAAGGAAAAAAAAAAAAACAAAAGGAAGGGCAGGATATGGAAATTGAGGCTAAGTCTTCACAGAAGATAAATCCCCACTGGAACAGTAAGGCTGCATGACAAAAATAATTAATTCTGAGGACCTGGATCAGCCAGGGACCTCTGGAGATCTTCAGTCATCCTGGGTGAGCCACAGGATTATACCGGAACACTCAGGGCTACAACCAGGACGGACTTGGAAGCCTCCAAAGATGGAGACAGCACAAGCTGCTCCAATATGTTACTCGAATCTTATTTCATTATATCAATAATGATGTCCTCCGTTACTCAAAAAAGCTTAGACACCACTGACACCTGAAGAAATTCTGTGTGAACAGCGCACCCCCCTGCCAACCTGACCATGACGTCAAGGCTGCCTGTATGAAAAACTTAATCAGATTCCACCCCTTTGGGGTTCACAGATGATGGTCAAAGCCACATAACCTTTCCACTCCATCTAAAGCAGCAGCTAATAACTCTTGCACGATACTGTCCTTCAAGCAGAATAGGGACAAGATGACACAAACTCTGTTAGGAGCCTTCACAGGCATTTGCTGACAGCAGAGGACACGATGCTCCAGATTCTGAGGACCTGTTTGCAGAGTTCAGTGTGCCACAGCTTGGTGATTCATACCCCGTGATCTGCACAGGACCTGCAGGCAGGACCACGAGCTGCTGCCAAACAGAAATGGGACATCTCGGGGGGGAGGTGGGGAAAAATCAGCAAAAAGTGAGGAAAAAATGAAATTACTAACAATGGCACCAATGGAGAGCTCAAGTTTTACAAACTTGTAAAAGAAAGTTATTGAAGCAGCACAATAGAGTTTTAGCTGCCTTTCGTTTGGCTCCAAGTGGCTCAAAAACTGCCTTTTTAACCAAAGTCGGATTCACTCTGCTCTCTTCCTTTCCAGGGGTCCAAACTCCAAGCCTACAGATTCCACGTGCTCTAAGCTGTCACAGCAGTCAAGAACCACCAGCTTTCCATGCCTACAATAAACAGGTGTCCTGTGCATGAACAGCAAAACCAGGATATCCAGAACAGGTCAGATAAATGTTTATGCCCAGCACCAGAAGCATTAACTTGCTACATGCAAGGTTTTAGATTGTTGGCATGGGCACATGGGATACAGCCAAGACTTTCAGCATCACAGAAATTCTGCCTGGGCACTTAGTACTGGAAACCAAAGGGGAAAAAAAAAATCAACTCTCATAATTTTTCCTGTTCCCGGCCCCAAGCACATGTGTGGGGAAAAATAGAAACCACATCCAAGAACATCTAGATACCTAGGGCCTCTGCTCAGCAAAAGGAATTGAAAATTTGAAAAAGCAATGTATTCTCTTTGCCCCCAATTCCACTTTCCAAAACAGTAAAATCAGTTATTATCATTAAAAGCAAACAAACAATCAAAAAATCCCCTCAAAAAAAACCAAACAAAAAAAAAATCCCAAAATCCCCCCAAACGAAATGAGAATCACAGGTAGACATCAAGCATGGAAAGTTTCCTTCCAGCTCATTTAGAGCTGCAAACTTAGAAACAACAGATCAGAAAATCTTAGAATAGAGGATGTAAGTAAGAGTTATGTTTAGCTCTACAAAATACCAGAACGGGAAATCTTTCCAAAACCTTCATCCTACCACCTCCGTAATCATGACTTTTTCCGTGTGAAATCACTAGTCCTTAACGCTGTTTGAACTGCTCATATCTGAAGAGCAGACCAGTGATCGAGCCAGGACCAAACTCCAGCCAGACTCCCATGACTGCCTTTCCCACCCCTACACCCAGCCCTCTGAGGTGTTATTTGCCCTCAGATTTACACATTCAGATTCGGGACAGCAGTCTCCAATAAGATCCTGGCACCGCACACTCATGGCAGAAGTGACACTGAGCTGAAATAACTTAAGCCCAAGCCTAATATTGCAAGCTACATATACTTTTGCGTATCTGTAAACCCCTCAGGGCTTTTTCAGGTATCTCCCTTCTCCAGACACCTCACTGGTGTGTTGTTAAGACTCTCGAACGTTGGATCGTTTGGGATTTCAGCGTCACGGCCCCTGTAGAACTCCCCCGACTGGCAAGCATTTCCCCTTGTCTTTCCCCAAATGCAGAATGAATAACTTGTCCCCCTTTCCCCCCTTTCTCCCAGCTACCTTGCCAGCCAACCATGCCAGATGCCTGGTCAGCTCTGTGTGACCTCTGCCCATGCTCCTCTAAATGCTAATTTAATTTGACAACTGAGCTGCTCATTCTCTGTCT
The DNA here is from genome assembly GCA_013398955.1 of Callaeas wilsoni. Classification (NCBI taxonomy): domain Eukaryota; kingdom Metazoa; phylum Chordata; class Aves; order Passeriformes; family Callaeidae; genus Callaeas; species Callaeas wilsoni. The sequence continues at coordinate 41,283 of VWPU01011928.1, read as the reverse complement.
CCACAGTGTAGCTCAATTCCTGATTACAAAATCTGAGTGTTAAACAGGAGGGCAACCAACACTGCAGCTGGGGTCAGAGGTGAAGGGAGAGCAGGATTAAAACTAAGCAACCTGTATTTCCACCTGAATAAGGCCAGTGTACAATGATGACCCTGCTGTTCCTACCGAAGAAAAACCTGCAGCCCTTTCCAGAGCACGGGGGTGTCCACAAACACACAGGTATTAGCAGAATCCAGGGAAAGGTAAGTATATAGAAAAAATTGAATTTGTCTCAGTGTTCTAAATGGCCTGTCTTCACTTCCACAATTCAACTCCAGCCAGCAACTTATCTCCATGCTGCCACTCGCTCACTCCCTCAGCAGTGGACTGGGGGACAGAATCAGAAGGGCAAAAGGCTGCAAAATTCGTGGGCTGGGATAAAGAGAGACTAACAGGGACAGCAAAAACCATGCACACAAACAAAGGAATTCATTCACCACCTCCCATGGGCAGACAGGTGTTCAGCCATTCCCAGGAAAGCCAGGCTCCACCACTTGGGAAGACAAACATGTTGAATGTGTGTGTCTTTTGCCCTTCCTTCGTATCCCCACCACTTCCTAAGCTGGCCGTGATATCATAGTCTGTAATATCCCTTGGGTCAGTTGGAATCAGCAGTCCTGGCTGTGTCCCCTCCCAAATCCTTGAGCACTCTCAGCCCCTCGCTTCCAGGGTGGCGAGAGGAGCAGAGAAAGGCCTTGTTGTGCAAACACTGCTCAGCAATAACTAAAACATCCCTGCGTTATCAACACTGTTTGCTGCACAAATCCAAAATACATCCTCCTACTGTAATTTTCTTACAGTGAGGAAAATTATCCCAGACAAAACCAGCACACTCACCACAAAGCAAAACTCCCAGGGAGAAGAAAAGGGACAAAAAAATCCAGTCCCTTGCAAAATAACACTAATTGTTCCATGCAAGCTATGATGATGATGTGACAGCCACGTAGAGTTTTTTTTTTCAGCTGGAACAAGTAATATGATGGCAGGCTTGCAGCTTCTCCACCTACAAACCACAATCATGCAAATAACATCTTACCACTGAGACACCTATTTATGTAAGCACAGGCCTAATCACTTACATCTGAGGCACTCGGAAGGTATTATTAGGGCATGACAAGGCTTATTGAGGAATAACACAGCCTCCTAAAGACACCACAACCTTCAGCCACGCAGCAGGGAAACAGAACTGCAGCACCAGTGGCTTCACTTTCAAAACCTCAATATAAAAATGGCAGAATTCTGCACTAGAAGCAGCCCCATTATGCAAACCTATTTTTCTTGTCACCCTACCTTCCAACAGGGTGTTTCTCTCCTCTGAAAACACCAGTTTATATCGGCCACTTGACAGCATGAACACCACGTGAATGAAATGCATGGCTTCAACTCCCAGCCTCATTTCACATCAGAATGTTTAAATAACGTGACTCTTCCCAAAAACTGGCTGCAGTCTTACCACTGCATCAGGGATCCTCTCTGTTCTGCTCACCTGCACCCTTAGCTCCCAGCTACCCTCCCCTTGAAGCAGGGCAGGACTCACAAGTGACAAAGGCGGCACTTTGATAAATCTGGAAAGCAAGAGGTCCTTTCCAACCATCCTGGAGCAAAGGGAATTCTGAACTGGGATCACAAGGCTCCCTCTTGCCAAGAGCAGTGGATGAATTTACGAGCCTCACCCACAGCTGGCCACAGCAGAGAGTTAATTTCAGCAGTAACAGCTCTCCATCCATCCTGCTGCTCCTGCCTGAGAGCAAAATCGTCCTTGTTCACAGCAAACTCAGGTTCAGTGCTTCAGGAATGATCATTTGCCACAGATTTTGAAGGCAACACAGGCACGCTTCAACTAGATTTAGAAAATGGCTTTTTGTGTATTCTGCCTCCTTTCTGTTTGTGTACCAGAGAGCCACTTACTGCAAATTCTGTGAAATGTGAAAAATACGGCTATGTACAATTTAGCAAACATTTCTTACTGCAGCTGAAAAAAAATACAGCTTTGTTGACTTACAGTCATATTTAATATATTCCAGTAGCTTCTCATCTTAACCCTGCTGGCTCTTCCAAGAATGAATGTTCCCAGGTTTTTTCAGCTTTCCACAGCTCACAGTTTAGATTTTAGGACACTCATGGATCACAAATTACATTAATGCTCCAAGGGCACAATCCCATCAGGAACAGTTGTCCAAATGGACTCTGCAGCAGTGCTCCAAGAGTGTCCTGCACAATCCTGCCCCTTGCCAAAGGGAAATTTTATCTTTTAACATGGAGACAGGGGAAGCAAGCAGCACGTTCACTAATATGAAATGCACGTTTTTAGGCAGATCACTCATTTCTCTCACTTCAAGCAACACAAAGACTCATAGAAAGAAAAATCCAATTACTTTTTTTTTTCCCTCTCCACCTTCAAGCAGGAGGACCTCAGTGCAGTTAGATTACCCAAGAGTACTGTATCACGTCTGTGCCAAGGTACAAACTGGTTTGTTTCTTTTTACTGCCCTCATTGTTTTGTCACCTCTTTGTCATCTCCCTCAAAACTGGGTTTAGAACCAAAGTACTACACTACACTACCAAAAAGCTACTGGATGAAAAGAAACAAGCTATTTGTCTCTGAAGTCTCTTTAAAGACGAATGTTAGTTCTGTTCCCAAATACTCCATCCATCTCTTATTTATATATCCAGAGTGTCACCAAAGGTTTGCTCATTCTGACTCTCCATCTGGCCCTGCGACACCACTCCATTCCTTCACCACACTTGTAACTCTCCCAGGCATTTCCTTTCACACACTCTGCCTCTTCCAGGTCCAGACTCCTCACCTCAGCCTCCCTACGGAGATGTCTATCCCAGATGCTCGGCACTTTTATTGTCCTGTTTCTTATCCCACTCTGAAGACTATTTCCTGCCCCTTTTCCTATTCTGAAATCCTGTTCTTCCAGCCTCTAACAGAAGCTGGTAGTGCTCCCTTTGCAGCTGGCATGCTTTCCCCAATAATGAAAAGAACGGAGTGGGGAAAAAAAAGGAGATTTAGAGTAAAGACAAGGGAGTGGGGGTGGGAAGAAACAAGCTTAATTCAAAGATATAATTAAAAATACATGTCTGACTTTGACAAGACTCTGAACAATTCTACAGATACAGCTACACAGACATGTGGGAGACACTACCTTATTTTTTCATCTTTGGCTGCTGCACATTTAAAGTCAAATGCTTCACATTACAAGGACAGCAACCAAGCCTTCCCCTGGGATGGCAAACAGCTGCCTGCTGGTGTATCTGGTTACTCCTCGTCTATCACATCTAAAATCTCTTATCTCAGGCAACAAGAATTTCAAGGATGTTGCTCCTTACCCTCAGCACCACAGAGTATTCACATTAATGTGGGGAGCCATATAAAAATAGAAATATACCTATTTTGAAAGATACTTTGCACCCCAGATCTCTAAGGCACAACTGCGTGAGGCACACACACCACAAAACTTTAAGGATGGTTTTTAGTACCAGACTTTCAGCAAACAGAAGCACACAGCAGATAATGATTTATAACAGCTCACAGAGGAAAATGCCAAAGCAAAGGGATGAAGTGGAAGGAAGGATCTTCAGACTCTACCACTATTAGTTATTCCAGACCACTACCATTGTTGAGGAGCACATGTTTGTCTTTATTACTTTCACTGCAGTTTGGACAGGAAATATCTTCATGAAAATGTGCTTTGATTAGAACTGGAGTTACATCGTGTGTAACATTTATTCTTCTTGCACAGGAGCATAGGAGTTGAGTCGTGACAGGAACCAAGAAGTCTCATGACTTCTTTTCCCCCCTCACAGGTCATATATTCTATGAAGAAATACATAAATACAGAACTGGCACTTGACAAAAAGAAGTCAGGAACATCAGCTACAGCCTGCAGATACAGGCATCGGCAGCACCGATCAGTCATGTATTTTGTGGTAACTGAATACTTAAATTTTTCCCATATATCATTTAATCACAGGTGGAATAAGCCTGCTTTTCTGGATGGTTTAGTGAAGCCACAAAATTTTGTAAATTGTGGCTTCATAACCACATAGTTGTGGTTATAGCTGTGTCAAAATAATGTTTTCAAAGGATGGTGTACTGAACACTGTTGGCATCCCAAAACTGGCAGGGAAGAAGAACTAAAAAGGTTACTGACAAAAATGTTTTATGTTTTCCCCACCTTCACCTTACTGTTTCCATTGAACTAGAGAGTATTTTCAAGTGCAGAAATTCTAGGTTAGTTTTGTGCACAGAGCTGGACTTAAGCGGAATCAGGAAAAAAAAAAAAAAAAAGAAAGATGTGGCTGCCTCCAAAACTCTATAAAACCAAAAGAAATATCCAATGAAACCATGAGTGACAGATGTGCATACATTATTTGAGGACTTGGCTTTGTGTCTCTGTTTCATTCATTCATGCACGTTCTTGAAGTGAAGCTCAACCCAGCACTCCGAAATCAGAGTCACAGTCTGGCTTCAGGAGTGATTATCTCACATTCCTAGAAAGTTCTGTTAGTGTGGGGTAACAACAAGGCATTTAATCAGTCAAATTGCTTGGGTTTTAGCTGGATTCATCAGGCAACTCTGGATGAGGTAAATGAACCACAGCATTAAAATGCAGCTGTACAGAGGACTTAAGAACAGACAACTACAGAATTAATATGACTTCAGAGTAACTTTTTAATCCCAATTAAAAGTGCATCATAAATAGCTTTCGTCTAAGCAGATATTCAGAAGTTTTACAACAAAGGTAAGGACTACAGTACCAAAACTTAGGAAGAAATACTTTATTTTCTTAGCTACTGTTCAGAAAGCCCTGAGGAAACTGATCCCCAAATCCCTAAGAGATCTGCAGCAGAGAAGCTGAGAAGCACTCTGTGCAGACAACTCCCGGTAGTACTTGGTAGAAAACGAGGCACAACATACCTAGGCAGCTTGCTCAGGTCACACCTCCTCAACACCACATGAATTCCATGTATTCTTCCCTTTTGGCAGCTACTACAAAGAGAGACACGATTCTCCCTGGCAAGTATCCCGCTATTGGACAGGTAACAGTTTTTGCTAGCATGTAAGGTCAGACACCTGTTGTTCATCAGAAGTCACAAAAACACTGTTTCACTGCTGGAAAAACGGGAACAGCATGACTAGTAAGGCTTCAAACACAGCAGCCATAAATCCCTCAGTCACTCAGCATACAAAGTTACAAATGAACAAAGCTACTAGCTTTTTTTTTTTTTTTTTTTACAAAGAACAAGCTCAACAGACTTTAATTCAAATACATTTATAATAAGTAAACATTTCAAAATCAAAATTGGAGGGAGTGGACTGAAACACCCAGACATTCTTGCTTTACTCTCCACCCTCCTAGAGAAGGAATGGTTATTTCTCATAGCAGTTTGATCAGTACAGAAGACTCCCACAAACTAAAAGCTTTTGTCTTAGTTAGGTATTACCTATGTAGTAAAAGTACATTCAAGAAGTCCTTGTATCAATTTGGTGTTTTTCAAGTACCTGACAGCTGGTCCTTTTACAGATAACAAACAGCCCCTTTTGGCGTGCAGTGTTAAATCAAAATCCGTCTCTCCCAGTTCACAGGTAAACTGAGAATCCCCTTTAGATGAAACCTACTAGCTGACTCAGGTATTGTTAACTTCTCTAAAATGAAAACATTATGAAAGATTTATTTCCTGTTTAGCAGTATCACATCTCCTACTGATAGATTTGGGTTGTGCTACTGATCACTTAGACAACATACACCTAAGAAATTTTAAAAGAATAAAATCTGAATAATTAAAATACACACTATCTGGAAAAATATCACAGATGTATAAGAATAGAAAAAAAAAGTAAAAGGCTTTAATACATTTCATTGTTTTGTGCAGATAATATTTTTACAGACTATGGCCAATCAATGAAGAAACGAAATACAAATGTTTTACTCTTTTTAGCTCTTTTTTCAAGACACTTGACTTGTACTTTGAGCTTAAGTAGTAGTTAATCCACTGATAAACAAACTCAGCAGAAAATAATTTTTCAGTTGTACCACTAAATCATTAATATCATTAGTTGTACAGGAGTTCAGTGCTGTACCACTAATAATATTTTTCCTGGTTACTGTAGAGGTAAATTTGTAATCCAGGTAATTGGACTACAACAGTAGAAAAATCAAACTATCCCCATGTTGTGTTCAGGTAACGTTGCACAGAACAGCTTTAGATTAAATTTGCATTTGTTTTTATTCCTAGTATTGCAATGATGGGCAAAATTACCTCTAAAAGTAAACATGTATTAAAAAAAAAAAATTGTTAACATTTTACGATGACTGAACAAATTACATAAGTAGGTATGAAGAAGTAAGATTCAAAACTCTGTAACCAGAGCTTATTTTCAATAGAAAGTTTCGAGTGTCAATTTTTTTTTACATTGGAATAAATTGATAGTTTGCTTGATATCTCAAGTTTTGAACTTCTCTTCCTTATAAAGTGAATAAATCCCCAAATGTCCTTACTTAACAGAAATAGCTTGAACACTACAATCTACTCAAGAGCAACAGAACACTTACAGCTGTACTATAAAAGCTGGTTCAACAAAGTTGGGAAGGTGAAATTTGATTTGATAAAGTCTCGTTGCAGCAGACAAAAATGAAGCTTGCATTTTGTTTGCTGGCAGAAAAAGAATATTCAATTCACTAGAGTGCATATAACAAAACCAAACATGCAATCTATTGCTTTTAAAACTTTTACTGCAAGATAACATTAAGAGAACAGTAATTAGATATCTATCATTTTTTTTTCCCAAAGAGAAAATATGTAAACAGGATAATAATTTTTTCTGTATGTATATATTTTCTCAGATCATTTCAGGGGGACAAAGGAGGGGGTGGTGTTTCTCAATAATCAGGACACTTTTAACTGTAATGAGTTTTCATTGGAAAAACGAAAAAAGCCAACACTGTTCTAATTCAGCATTAGACAAAAATACTGTGTTTCTTGCACTACTTTAACACAGCTGAAGAAAAAAACCCAAATACCCCTATTTTGGCATTCAGGATTACATTTGCTCAGATCTTTTTGATTTCACAAAGCTGCTATCCAGTGTTGCCATGAAATACAGACTGTAAAATCTACGTAGCACAGGCTACTTCCAATGTCAATATTAAGTGGAAAGGAACATGAAGCAGTGCATTACACTACGTTTCTGGAACTAGAATAGTGAGAGTGAAAACCTATAAAAAGTTAACCTACAGTTTATAGAAGGAACTAATTATCTGCAGAAGCTGATTTTTTGGTTGTATATTTTTTTTTTTTTTTACACTGTGCGATTTTCTGCATCTGCTAATTTAAAACAGACATTTAAAACTTGTTGCTTTCTTTGCTTTGTTTCCTGTGTTCTCCCTTCCACCCACCCCCTATATGCCATACACCAAGCATTATGAATAAAAGCCCAAATACCCTAGACAATCCAGTGAACAAAGTTAGTGTAATGCACTGGTGTGAAGTGTGAAATAGAAAAAAAATTCTCTCAGTCTTCGTCGAAGTTCTGCTGTAGAAGAAAGTTGGCAGCCAGGTTTTCATTCTTCTCACAAGCGAAATACGCCTGTATCACAAGTCCTTCAGGAAATCCTAATGCCTTTAACTGAAGAAAAGAAACATATTTAGGAAGTACATCCTGCGTGTTAGGGTTCTTTGTATGTCTAGTGTCTTGAGATGTCACTTAAGCAATTACTGCCTTCTTGAAAATAACATTGCTGCCTAGCTCAATGCAGACTTTAGTGAGTAAAAAATAAGGTGCTGCCTCTGCCTTCAGTAAAGAAGATCCTCCCTTGAAAAAGTGATTTGATTAAGTCTAAAGAAGCACCATAAAAACTTGTCACTTCTTTAGTGACACAGTAAGTCTAAAACAGACGTGGGTCACAGTATTGTCAAGAAGTAACGGCAAATTGCACTGCTGCAGAAAGAAAAAAAGCCAACTTCAAACAATGCTCATTTTAAACAATTATACAAAGCTCCAAAGGACTTTTAACAAAAAATTGCCTGGAACAAAAGCTCCCAGCCTGTGATCTTTAGTAGGTTGGCCAGCACATCACATTAAGCCATATTTTCAATTGTTTATCTTAAAAAAATTAACTACACACTGCAGCCAAGACAAGTAAGCTGAGAGCAATCTGCTTTTCAGAAGTCAAGGAATTAATTAATGTCTGGAACACAGTGACAACAGGGCATGAGAACACCAGAGAAGAACTTATTACTGTGCCAAGAGTTTCGCCAGCACTTAGGGGCACTCAGCAAATGAATCCTTGTTTTAGCCAAAGGCAAGTACACTCCACTACTTGAAGATTTTGTTAAAATCCTCACAGCACCTGCAAGGCATTTCATGTATGGAGCAGATCAAATAACTGCGAGAAACTGTGTCCTATTATCCCTCACCATCCATTCTTAGATTTTATTTCAGGCTAACAAATGGCATGAAGGCATCAGCTGCAACACTAAGACACTTAAATTTTATTGTTTGTCTTTCATGGAAAGAGAAAGAAGCGTACAGATCTCCACTGGGTTTTAGAAAGGTTGTAACAAAGCTCTACTGCATAAAATGGCTTTAAAAGGAAATGCAACAGACTACAGAAGATGCCCTGTGAAGAAGTACATGGACAAATCATTTTATTAGACTAATTTTATTAATTGCCAATTTCTTCAAGGTCTAGAGAACTGATACCTATATTCAAATAGGTACCTTCTGATGATCCTTACATAAACTTTTGTTCTTCCAGCTGAAAGAACATTGTCTTGGGGGTACAAAACCACTACCACAGAATGGCAAAAGTCCTGCAATTTGTCCGGAGAAAAATCTCAGAGGCATTGCCATCTATGCAAATCCGTATTTAGTCAGTTGAACAGTATCTGTGAATGCAATATACCACTCCAGAGTATATTTTCATGCTTACCAGTACTTTTAGAAAACTATAATTAAATAATTGTCGTGGATAGATAAATAACTGGGTAAAGTTTTGACTTCAACTACTCTATTTAACTATGAGTGTTCTTACTTTCCAATGCTTTGCAAAGAGTGCTCATGCAGCCAGAGCTTTGTACCTGGAAACCTATCATGGCATGATCTAGAACAGTATTGGCTGAGGCTTTTGCAGGAGGAATTACTTCCTGAACAATTCCTGAGGGAAATACATTCCATCATCAATTATCACAGGATGGTCTCTGATCACTTAAAATGCTCTGCCTCTTCTCAGTAAGACAGATTTAAGATATTTTAGACTCAACTGCTATAAAGCAAGAAGAGATACGATCTGAAGCAAGGCTACAACAGCTATGAAATGTCAAGTATGAAAATATCAAATATGATGCAGAACTACTGAGCTAAACAAAGTTTAAGTTAGGTATGTCCTTAGCATGCACTGGAGTCAACACCCTACAGCAACAAGAATTTCAAAGAAGAAAGGCAATTTCAAAGACAAAAGGCTCACCCTTTCTATAGCTTCTTTTTCCTGAGGTGTTACTTGGATGTAGTTCATATGAGCATTCCCAGCATCTCCTATTCCTCCAGTGCTGGCACCATCATCACTGCCACTTAAACCTTGGCGAGACTCTAGAACTGGCTCGTTCAGCATATGAATAAAATGTTCCTGGTGTTGGCTTATTTGCTGTGATGCACAGAACAGTAAAAGAAACACATATATTTAAATAACTCATGTTTAAGCCTGCCAACAGACACGTAAAAATATTTATTTTCAGAGAATTAAGAAGTCAAAGGAATGTGTAAAAAGTGCACAGGAAAAAAATTATTAAATCTAACCATAAGAAATGCAATTTTTATGTTTCAACTGCAGTGATCCCTCCCTCTTCCTCACCCCCTTTGCACCTCTTATGAAGTCTCAAATTTGTACCTAATGTCATAGAAAATACATTCTGTACAGCAACAACTGCTGAAAAGCCAGCAATAGAATGTTCTAGCTGCCAGTAACATATTATCCCACACAACATCAACATATGACTCTCTTGTACAGCTAAATCAGAATGAGCAAGCATTATTTTCTTGTTTTAAGACCCACCTGCAGTAGTTGGGGGTTTTCCCGTCCAATCTGCTGTAGCAATGCCGGCAACAGAGAAGGATTTTGCTGGATAATTTGTCTCATCTGCTGAAACTGAGGCTGATTTCGTAAAAACTCAAGTGGATGTCCTGAAAAACAAATCAGTGAAATAACATGTTTTTGAAGAAGTTACTGAGAATCTTAATAAAATACATACCTGCACAGTAATTGTAGATAGAAGGAGGACATGAACATGGATAATACACCACTCACTGAAGAACAGAATAATCTGCTTCTTCACACTAGCTTTAAGCAAAACTTCTTTACTCTAAGGTTAAACTTCTTTACTCTAAGGTTAAACAATGCATTTCCCTTTCACCCAGTCTTCTCCTGAGACCCAACAGCCTTGTCCTCATCTCCAACACTTTCCTCTGTATGTCTCATCTCTGGTTAATCTCCATCAGACACACCTACCCAGTCCACTGTCTTGCCTCTGCATGTACGGCAGAGCTCTCCACCTCCTGCCACAGGCCAGTTCTCCAGGGAGCCTTGCGTCCCCACACTGTTAGTTACTGAACTGAACGGCTCTGAAATATCCCGCCCCCCATTCTCTCTTTACGGATCCTGTCAGTGTGCCTACTAAATTCATGTTTAACACTCTGGCCTCTTATCAGAGCTTGTATCTTGAGCACCATTTCTGCCACAGCCTAAGACAGATCCTTCCCACCCCTTCATTAGGCTTCTTTCATGTATTTATCTAATCTCCCTTTAAGAGGGAGATAAATACATGATAAATACCCTTCTCTTCAGCAGGCACCAACCACTGTCAAAGCGCTGCACTGAGTGAGGACTCCTAGGTCATTTATAGGTCCCTCCAGTGCTACACTTCACGGCCTAATTTCAAGTTGCTCCCTTGATATCCCAACTTCTGTGTGGTAAATATATTAATATAGTCATAGTGGACAGTGCCCAGTCAGCCACAGATTAGAAAGCCAGAGTTTAAATGAGAGAAAACACAACCCCACCCACATCCATGGTCTTGCACTTAAGTCCAGAATACCGAATTAAAGAAATTGTGTGAGTTTACGGCAGTTTTTGAAAACTCATGCCTCATTGCACACGTCATACAACAAGCCACTTGTCCCAAAAAAGTACCACAACCTGGAATTTCCATGTTAACAGCTCTTATCCAATTCCCCCTGAACAGCTCACAAGCACCCTGGAACTCAAAACTGACCGAAAAAGAGATGGATTAAGTGCACATTGTTTATCACATCTTCTCAAATGCAGCCTTTCTTACCTCCTAGTGAACTAGTAGTCGTGGGTATAGTTGCTACTGCTGCTGCCACTGCTGAAGACTGAGATGCACCAGTGCTCGGTGGTTGAGGGGGTTCAGCCACAGCCTGATTATCTCCGGGTATACCCTAAAGCCACAGGTCACATCATTACCCACAGAATGCTAACAGATATGTTTCAACTGCATGCAGTATTTGGTTTTCAGAATGAAGGGAAAAAAAAACCCAAAAACAACTTAATGCTTTCACTACAAATACAAGGGAAGATCCTGTGAGTTATGCATTTATAACTGACAGAGAACACCATTAAAAGATTAATTTTATTTTTTGGCAGGAAAAATGCGTGATTTGTATAGGAAGGCAGTAAAGCATGCACTGCATCATTTTAAAAACACACTCTGCCCAATAAAAAATACTTGCTTTGAATCCTGTTTGAAGATACTTGATATGAGTGAAAAAGTTAAACTGAATATACTGTTACACAATGTTATACTGTTATGTAAAGGAAGTCACACTACAGTCACAAATTGCAGTACGAAATGCTAACTAAGATTAACAATTCCATACCGCTGGCAAGAAACTGAGAAGAGATACAAGAACACAGCTCTTGGGACCTCTTTCCTCAATGAAAAGCTGTCATTTACTGTATGTTAAAGGTGAAAAGGTCTGTATGTCACCCAGCTTTAGCAGTTTAAAAAGAAAGTTAACTTGCTTTTTGTTTATTTTGCATGTGCAAGCAACTTTATATAAGAACTGATTGCTCGGAGGGCTGAAACGGACAAAGCTAAAACATGGTATTAAAATAAACTAGAATGTAGGTTATACAACCATTGTACCTCACTCTACTACTTTTCTCCTGCTTGGAAATCATTCAAGCTTCCTACCTTAACTCTGCCTTCTTCACTGTCACTGAACTGCACCAAGTCTGTCCTTTCAATCTCCCTTCCTGAAGCCTGGAAACTTCCTCATGGGAGAGACACCAAGAATATTACAAGCAGCCCTGCTGGAACAGCCCAGAGAAGTTACCCAAAGGAGGGCCACTCTTCTGTTTGGGAATCACAAAACCTAAGGAACTGGGTGGGTGGAAATATTACAGAACTACAGGGTAACCAGACAATGAAGACGTTTGTCAAGCCTACCATAAAAATCACTGGTAGGCAATGTAGATTAAAAGTCCTGCTGTAACATGATCTTCACATGGTATGTTCATCATTACACCTGAACAAAAAGGACAAATACACAGCTAATACAGAGGGCACATCTAGGAAGGGAGAACTGGACAGTGCTGCAAGCAATGCTTTGCCTTACCTGTGTATTAAGAAGCACATCAAGGTATAAATCACCTAGTCATCACGTGCATGTTTAAGCCACTCAGGGGAACAAATGCAAGATTTCCCTGTCACACACTTCATTACCTTCACATGGCTCAGTAAGCTTGCTACACATCCCGCCCTCCACTGAGGGGGAGGGGAACTCCATTCATGGTGTAATTCTGAGGTAATGCTCCCTTATGAGTGGCTTACTGAGCACTGATTAAATACCTTTTCCCATCAAATCAATAATTTCTGGCAATCCAAGTATAATGCAACAAACTGGGTTAATCTTATGAAATTACTAGTTGATTTCACCTATTCACAGGTGTATGTCAGCACTGCAATCTGTGTCCAGATCAAACAACGTGTGCTTGTTTAAACTTTTAAGTGTGCTCTTGAATGGAAGGACTGTGTAAACTAGTTTGAACAAATTTACTTAGAAATTATTTGTCATCTTGAACATCATCTTAACTCTTGAACACAAGCTTGAAGTATCACTCTCCAAATAAAGAGACTGTGTACAGTTGTAACCAGACAATGCCAGTGAGGCGTATGGACCTTGTTCACACAGCTACACAACAGAATAAAGCATGGTATTAAACCACACGCAAGCCACTCTGAATGCAAACGCTGCTTGGACAGCAAAAAAGGCCACTGTTGCCTTATGGTGGATGAAACAATTGTTTACTGTTTAACTGAGCAGTACAGCGGTTTTTAGCTGACATTGCTCTCTGCAGGGCAATAATCACATCAGGTCCAGCTTCTGCACAGAACAGAGAACAAAATACTTCCAGCTGGGAGGTACTTACAGTGATCAGCTAGTCTCACTGACTGACCAATTCATGGCTGACCAAAAGTTAAACCCTGTGAAGGGCATTGTCCAAATGCCTCTGAAACACTGACAGGTACAGAACACTGACCACCTCTCTAGGAATTACGTTCAGTATTTGACTATATTCGCACTAAAGAAATGTTCCCTAAAAATATCCAAACTAAGAGGCTGGTTATTGAAGAGATGACAGAACTCCTTCCTAATCAGAGGTTAGGAAATCCTTGGCTGAAACAGAGATCTGAATATAAATGCCTCCAAAGATGAGTCTGGGGCCTGGAAAAACAAAAAGCATCTTCTGCAACTGAGACCTCCTTCTACAGCCACAGGTCACAGACAAAGGATTACCTCTGTATCATCAATGATGAAGCCATGAAAACTGAAGAGCTTGCCATCTGAATCATGGACAACAAGTAGAATCTTCAAGGCTCATCTGAGGAACAGCTGTGCTTTATTTACAGTTTAAGTCCTTTCCAACACCTTACCCTTGCTGCTGTACTGGTTCTTTAAACCTGGACAGTGTTGTTACACTCACAGATCTCAACACATTAATCCCAATCTGCAGATTATATAAAAGATAGTGGTGATGATAGTTTGGCGGCAGGTAATGTAGAGAGAGGGTCAAAGAACAGTGTCATCAACAGATCAGAACAATACTGACTACAAAGAACTTCTTTTTGATGCAGCATGAGAGTAAGGAACACCTTCAGACCCCAGCAGATCCAGAACAGTTAGAAAGTCCACTTACAGTAGAAGGATTTTTCTCAAAGGACAGCAAAAAGTCTGCCATCTAATATGGGCTCCAAGAGCAAGAGTGCTCCTCCCTACTCCCTTTTCCAGCAGGAAGAAGAGGAAGAAAAAAGAAAAGGTATTTCCAGTGAAGGATAACATGAAACGTAAAAGGACACCTTATGTAACAGAAGGACCCATTTAATATACAGGACCTACCAAAGGACTAGAAATAAACTGCTCGTAGCAGTCAATGTATTTGGCAGATGTGACATGTAGTTCCATCACAGGGATATTCTATCTCTGTTCTGGAGTTCCTGAACAGAAATAAGCTAGAAGAAGGAAACGCCAGAGACTGAGTGCACAAAACATGCACACTGTGGAGGACTACCACACGCACAGCAGGGGAGGCACTGAATTTATGGTGCATTTGCAGACAAGATGAACAGTAAAACCAACATTTTTACAGCACGGAAAACAAATGTTTGAGCTTGCTGACTTATGACAGTCGGGAGCTATTGCATTCACCCTGGCTTGGCCTAATGCTAGTTGGGAACTGAACTTTTTACATTCTTGTACTCAAAACATTTGTTGTCAGTTTAAAATCTGAAGATTACAAAGTCTTGGGAACACTAATGTAAGTAGGAAGCATGCCAGGGACTTGTAGTCGTAACTACTGAAGGAAAACTTCATTAACAAAATTAAACTTTTATAACTGGAGGGTAAAGATGCCAGATTTCTTAACAATCAATCAGAAATTCAATCTACATGTATTTTGCAAGGATTAGGTCAAGGTATCTGGTTGCCAAATTTTAATAAAGTTCAGATCTGCTAAAAAGAAAAACTTCATCAGGGAAAAAATGGTATGCCAGAGTGAAAATTAAATGCACTGGAAATACTGATTAAACAATAAAATCATGGACAGATTCTATAGTGGTTACAATTCACCTGACAGATTAAGGTATACAATGAGAAATAATCCAAAAAGCCCCTAAAATAACTCACAGGGTTTTCATTAAAGTCAAATTACTCTTCTATTTTCTCTCATGCTGATGAAGTTCATTTAGCCCTTCAAGTTTATTTATCAATTAAAAATTGTTTCTTTTCTAAAACACTGCTGAAATGAAAACACCAGTTAAATTAAGCACAGTTCAAGAAAAAACCTCTCAAACCTTCTGTTTGGAAATTCAGAAAACTGTGAATTATTAGCAAAAACAGTGAACTGGAACTTACAGAATGGTGATGTTATAGATACTAGTGCGAAAGTACAACTAATTAACTAATGCTGTCACTAAGAGGTGACACAAAATCACTGAGCCACCCACTGGCAGTTAAAGCTACCACTGTAACTGGATACTCCACATATAAATCCATATACATCAACAAAAAATGGAAGCAAAGAAGTGGCAGAGGTGGCTAGGGATTACTTCAGTGCTCTCCGTAACACACCGTGTCTGTCAAAATTTCAACCTCATCTTTCCAGACGGCGAATATCACTCTCAGTGATCGAGTAACGTTCCAAACAACACCAAAATCAAAGTGGATGGTATTGTGCAGAAAACAAAAACTGAAAGACCGAGGTGTAGGTAAGTTAAGCGCTCACCATCAGAAGGTATTCCACCGCTCTGTCAGGATTGTTGAAGCTGGCCCTCAGCGCCGCAATCACCTGCTCCCGCTCGTAGCCCATGGACATGATCTCAGTCACCATGTTCTCATAGGACTGACCAGTCACTAGAAGTCACAGGACCACCATTTTAAGGGAACAAGATGAAAATAATCACACACACAAAAAAAGTTTCAATGGATAAATGTAATATCTACCCAAATTTCAGTCGTTCATTGAAAAGGGTACTTCATATTAAACATGCCATGGTTCTGTGGCTTTAATTCCAAATATATTCAGTGGTTTCATTATGAATTTGATTGGAAATAGTGGAGATAATGAAGAAAATGTAAACTTCTACTGACAAAAGCAGTACTTGTGATACTTCTATACTTGTAATTGGAATAATGTTCTCTCTTCAAGTTTTCATTTAAGGTCAAGGGCATCCTCACAGCTAATATTCAATTCCTGGTGTAATCAAGAGAACTCTCCTGCAGCTTACATTTGGAAATCAAAACTTTCAAGGCAGAAATCTGCCTGTAAAATTGTTAGCCATTGAGGATTTTCCAAATAAAGACTTTCTGCTATGTTGTTGTTAGATAGATGACAATTAGTGATGACCATTATATTGCTATACATTGCTATGTGCTGGTGATGATGATCAAAGTAATTTAATCAACTTAATGTGGGCCGACTCAAATCATGCAGAAGACTTGAATGTTGTATCTAGGAAAGTCACTGAAGACTTCAGAGGGGCTTCAGGAGACCAAGTTATCTCATTTAATTCTTATCTCACTCAATTTAACATTTCACTAGACATCTATCGCATGAAATCCCCCACCTCTTACAGCAAAAGGAGATGAAAAATGTCCCACACCTGCAGCAATCAAGACAAAAGGGTACACACACTATAAATGGAGCAATTTAAGGGCAACTGATCATTACACTAATCTCATTGTAAGGAAGATAATTCTCTCTTTTCATAATCCACTTAATTTTCCTGCCTCAAAAGCAGACAGCAAGTGTAACAATTAAAAAAAAAGGTAACTATTCTATTATACACTGTAATTGGGCAAATTTTCAAGGTTATCTTCCTGGGGTGGAAAAAAAATACAACCAAACCCAGGCATTAAAATACCATCTCCTTCCTTGGATAAAGGTATTCTCGATCTCAGTGAAATCCTATTAGCGACTGACTCTGCAACTAGCAAGTTAGTGACAAGAAAGTTAAGCAATTAACAGTTGTCATAAAAAAAAACTGATTAATAATACTATAAAAAAAAACCCAGAGGAAACAAATACAAGAGCTACTCCGTTAAGACAAGTAAGTCATAATTAAAAGAATCAAAGAAAACATGAAGTTTTATTCCCTTAGGGAGAAGGTGTTTAACTCAAGCCAACATTAACACAACCCCATTGCCTGTTTCTTAACGTGTGCTTCTAAATAATCAGTGGGTGTATGACTTAGGGCAGTATCCTCAAGAACAAGCTGATTAAATAAAACAGCCCTAGCCCAAGGATACTTGTGTATCATCCATAAATATAGGATTTTAAAGCCTTGACTAATTTGAGTATTTATTATTTGGGCTTCAGAGTAATAGCGCCAACCTGAGTCTAAGGAATGGTAAGTTTTTCATGTCTTCATACAGAACTACCAGATCATTCATTTTACATCTACCTGAATATTTTCAGACATGAAATAAAAAATCACCTATATTTCGCTCTAAAAATACATACTTCTATACATATCTTCAAAGAAGCAAAAAAGCCAAGCCAACAACTGTCCCAACACAATGATTTTGGTAAACTTCTGCTCACATTCTTCCTTACACAGCACTAGCTTACCCTTAGTACTCCTAAGAAACTAACCAAGCAGACGCAACACCTGTTGGTGTAATTAGTTACTACTTGAACACTTCGGTATTGCTTTTTCCATATAAGCAAAGTAGAGACTAGAACAGTATGAGAGATTTGATACAGGAAAAAGATGCAAAAAGGCTGGCTTGCCCTGCACAGGCTGCTACCTAAGGCATAATTAAAAGACAAAGGAGGAAAACAGAATTACTGCAAACGTAGGTGCATGTACTCCATACAGACTACTTCACAAGTTGTGCCAGAGGGAGGTCAAGAACAATAGTTCAGAAGTTGCACACCAGCAGTGTCATGACACAGAGTCAGGCCTACCTGTACCTAGTGCTAGTGGAAATGTTTGAGGTCAATGCTGAATTGATTCTGCTCTTTGCTTTTGTCTTTCAAGTAACATTTTAAAGCTGGATTAACTCAAATCCAGTTCATCACACTCCCCACAATAATTCTTGTCCTATGCCCTAAAGAAATCTTAGGCAGCTCCTGTGAAAGACGTGGTTGCACAAGAACTGCAAGACGTGCAGATCTTCACGTAGCACACAAAGCCACATCACTTTTCAGCATTTAACTGAAAACAACAGCGAATCATAGAAACCAATCTCTGTTTTTAAAGCTTAGTCAATTAATTCCAGACGATGTAATTGAGAAGCCACAGTTAGAATATGCATAGGATCCAACTTAAGATGTGAAAACATACTCCATCAGTTTGTGCAAGCAAATTCCCTTCAGGACCGTTTTTACAGAAAAAGAACCACAGAGTTCATACCTACTGGCCTTGAAAATTTTTTGGCTGACAACACCTACAGTATTACCCAGAAAATTACACTTGATACCTGTTATTTCCAAACACATTAGGGACACGTGGCTTTACTCCATCAGACACCAACCAAAGAACTCCCACATAAAATGGATAGTGAGGTGATGCTCTTTAAATATTTTGGCTTTTCTTTTCCCCAATTTTGAAGAGATCTGAATTAAGACCACCAGCTTCACTTAACTTGCTGATCAACACAGTAAACATGAGTGTTGGTGATGACCTCGTCTTGGCCACTAAGGTATTTTGAATGGTTAAGGAAGCACCTTTGGTAGCAGCAATCACTTCAGTCAGTTTAGTTCTGTTACATTTTTGTCCCCTGCTATCAGTATCTATCAGCTATTTTGGATCATACAATCTAAAACAGTACGTCACACCTAAGATCTAAGCTGCAGCTGGACAGACTGAACCTAGTAGCTACCACTAACTAATTCATGTGAAATGTTACTGCTGATTCTAAATCACCCTGGGCTGCTTAATCACAGCACCTGCCTCCAATATATGCACACAAAAAAACAAGTAAAACTCTTTACTTGGTTTAACTCTTTGTACCAAATTGCAGCCTCATATTTAAAGACAAAAGAGAGAATAAAAAACCCACCTCTTCTTTATTTCTGTGCCTGAATTTGTTACACCCTAAAACAACCCAAAAAGTTCAGGAGTAAGGAGTTGTGGGTTTGTCTAATAATTTCTTAGCTACCCAAATCAGCATAAACGAGGGGCAGACCTTCCTATTGTCTTTATTCTGTCTATTCCACTGAGAAACAAAGATTATTTAAACTGTCAAAATAAAAGTAAGTTGACTGTAAATACATGAAGGCATTCACTTCTCAGCCCAGATAGCAGCAGATCTGGCAAATTTATCTAATCTAAACGTGTCAAAAAGCAAAGTACTTTCAAACCTGGAACAAGTGAATAATAAAGGCAACCATTTTACCAGACTTCTACTCTCGGGAGCAAAAGTGAAAAGCACACACATATTTACATTGAGTCTTCTGTTCAAGCTACCTCAAAGTGAATAGTTAGAAGAGAAATTAAGGCAAATGGGGAAAAAAAGCAGGAGTGCAAGGATCTTCCTTTTACACAATAAAAATATATAAAAGGAAATATTCTTCAGTAAAGTAGTTCTTGAAGCTGGTTCCAAGATAGCAACTTCAGGTCTTGGAGAAGAGCACTTTTATTATAACTTTAACAATGACAGATATAGAAGAAAATGTCAACATCTGCTAATCCGTCATGTTTCTGCTGCACCAAAATAATGTCTACATTAAAAACACTCTCCACTTACCAAGTGCACTTATAGCATCCTCAAAAAGATTTGATCGAGATGTATCACCTGTTGTACTGTAAGACGAAGACAAGTGCAATGGTAATTACAAAACTTTGGAAAACTTCCTGTTTTTCAAAAAAGAAAAAAAAAAAGAAAACCAGCAGCAGCTGTAACTCTAATAGCCCCTTTTGTTTCTAAAAAATGAACAAAGCTTTCCAAAGAGCTCTCTTTTGGTCCTATAGTGAGAATAGATTTTACAAACTTACAATGCTAGCATTTTTAACACAAGGCCAACCTTCCCCCGCTACCCCCCAGAAGTTTGGCTCTTGCCCATCTGCTCGGGGATTAGCCATCTGCTTGCTTGAATGCTTTAAAGGGTGGGAGAACAAGGTGGATTTTCAAAAGCACACAGCAGTCTCACTAACTGCTTCCCCACAGTCACCAGCTTGACCTCAATGAGAACCCAAGGAGGTCGGTGGCAAGCACTTATTAAAATCTCAGTATACTGCTTTCCCAGGAATATAAACTGCTAACATTTGCAATTACTCCATCTCAAGTTATCAAAGTTGTTAAATTACAGGATTAAAGGCTCACCTCCATGAACAGCGAGAAACACAGAGGCACAACACTGGGCAGAAGAATACCAGTTTTAATCAGCCACAGCCAAGGGTGCCCCATTCCCAGGGCTGAAACTTAAAGCATCAGCCCCTTGGTCTCAGGATGACACCCAGGATGGGTCAACAGGACTCCTTCAAGGGCATTACAGCCCACAGGGTGGTGCAACTCACCGTGGGGTGCCAGGAAAAAGTGCTGGGGGAAATCTAGAGGAAGAACCAAAGGCAGGGAAAGGAAAGCACAAAGGCACCATGCAGATGAACAGCACGGCTCAACACAGTAAACAGGAGAAAAAGGGCCAGTCATATGTAAGCAACACTTGCCTGGTCATGCTCTGCACCTCACCACCAGTCCATCCCATCTTTTTATTAAATTCTACTTCTAAAAATTTTTCATGACGCAGGGCGTGTGTCTGTGTCTCTATTCTACATGCATGTGTGCGTATGGAATTCCAAGTGTTCACAGGGACAGGGAGCAATGAGTTAGGGGTATCCAGACACCTGTGGAGCCAGCAACTGCTGAGACCAGACACTGTGGAAGTCTGAAGGCCACATGTAGTCTGACAGCCTCTGTGTGCATGTGTAGGCAATGGGAATCTGAGTATCAGGGCCTGGAACAGGGTTAGAGGGCTCAGGCAATCCCCATGACCAGCTACTAAAAACTTGGCAAACTCTGAGGGGCCAGCTATCTAAACATAAATTCGTATTGTTCATTTTTATTTTGTACATACTCATTTTGCAGTAGTGGGCTTTGCCCTAAATAGCCAGAGGGGACCAGGATGTGGCTGATTTATCTTGCATGAGTGCTGGGTTTTTCCCTGCCTGAGCTGACATAAGCAGCCAGACATATATTTATAGGTATGTACATATTGTGTGTATATTTTGGGAATACTTGTTTAGTCTTGACAGCGAGATAGACTTGAGGACATGGAGCTGCAGGAGCCTCACATTTATCAGGCTACCAGAGTTGGCAACTCCTACTAGCAAGTGAAAGATCATGAGATTGATCTGAATGTTTTCAGGAGACGCCACTAAAAATCCAACAAGGCACTTACAGAGATGTCTGTAAGATCTATGCAAGAAATAATTTGTTCCAACAAGAATGCTTCACTAGTATCTGTCAGTAGTTAAGATTTACAATCAAAAAAATATCAAAGGCAAAGCAGGACGCCAGCTGGCCTGGCCTTGGGTCAATAAATCTTGCCTTAGTAATTTAACTTCTAAAGCAAACCAGAAGCAAACAGTACTCACTGAAATTAAAGCAGGTGATAACTATATATATTAAATTATTTTGTTCCTCCCTGTTAAGTATGTACACTGAGGCTCTCTTACTGCAGTTTTACAAAAAAAAGATCTGTAGGTGAAAAACATGGAAAACACTATTTCAGTATGAAAGATTGATCTTTGAACATACTGAACAAACTGAGCAGGGGAAAAAAAAAACCTCCACTCATTAACATTTTTTTAAAACTAAGTTAATTTGACCGATAAATGAAATTTCATTTGCATTCCATTTCTAAGAGATACTCATTTCTCAGAACTGCAAAACGAAATCATCAATTTGCGTATTTAGTGCAAGAAATTTGTGATGAGTTTTTCAAGACATTAGGCAACTTCAAGTTTCACTTCGTTATCATCAAATCAGTATTCGATGGTGTTTAAATACAAACACTTAAAAAATACTGTCTTGTGCACCAGTATTCCCAGAAATAACACACAAATAATTAAAGCCCAGCATATGAAAAATGAAGACTTGACGCTATGCAGCACTTCAAGGACCATTAAATCCCAGTTAACAACATTTTAATCCCATGCTGTACTTAAGCAACTTAAGCAAAAAAAGGCAATAGCATACAACAGGGATGAAACCTCTAATTTCCATTTGATTTTCTCAACTGTAGAAAATTTAGGTGAGAAGTTTTCCCAGGTCCCACAATTACCTGCAGATGGGCCAAGGAACATTCAGAAAAAAAAACTTTTTAGCTTTAAGGCATTATGTGATTAAGAACAATACCATATCCTACATTTTGGAAGAAAAACCTCTTTCCAGAAATTAAGAGACTCATACAGCTATAAGGAACTTATGGTTTGAATCTGACCAACATGATCCAAAACACAATCAGAGGTTTATGAGCAGGACAGGACACACTCCTCTTGAGACTTCAAGAGCTTTGTGAGCAATAGATCCCCATTGCAAGTGAATATCCTCAGTCTGAAAAGAAACTTGCATGATAGCAACTCTGAAATGCCTAACAGGAGCTCAAGTCTTGTGTCATTTAACTCTCCCCTCCACAGGTTTATTCCCAAGACCACACTTCCCACAGGAGAAGGCATAAGCAAGGAGGGGAGCTTCTTACAATCAGTAATGTTATACTTGAGTTGGAGACTGAAATTACAGTTAAGAAAGAAGAAAAATTATACAGAATGGAGAGAATGACTGAACTAACACTGTAATGGAAACTTAAAATCAAAACCAGAAGCAATGGACAGAGAACCTGTTTTTGGAAGGCTTATTCATACCTGTCAATTGATGATGGACTGACAGCAGCTGGTGCCTCAGGTGGTTTTTCTTCCAGCTTCTCCTCTTTTGGAGCACTCACAGGTGCAGGTTCACAAGCCACTGCATCTGGTGCTGGTGGTGGAGGGACAGGAGCTGGCACAGGGGCAGCAACAGGGATTGGTGCAGCAACTGCTGTGGGAGCTGCAGTTGTTGAGCCAACAGTGGAAGTGGCATTTGACGGCTGAGTCGCTCCAGCTGCTGCTTTGGGCTACAGGAGGACAATAGAGTTCAGGCACAGCACAAAGCTCATAAATCCACAGCTCTCTACAGGCAACCCACTAAGTTCTGTTAAGGCCATTTGAGTTTGATATTGCTGCCTCAACATCAAGCACAACATTAAAACATTGCAAGACATTAAATCTCTCTAACACCTTTCCCTGTGTTTAAACAAGCAACTGAGAGCATCGCTGCCTTTACTCACACACCTGAGCGCTCATGCTCTGAGGATAAAGTGAAATGCAAAGATATAAATATTTACAGACTACAGTATTCTAAGTATGAAAACAATCCTGTGTTTTACAAAAGCACATTTTCCAAAAGAAAGCAAGAGAGTTGCCAAAAAACATCTGCAGAGCAAGCATAAGCTTTTCTCACCACTCAGATCTGGAAAAAAGTGACTAAGACAGAAATCACTTTTCATTATGAATGCTGTTTGCTGGAAAATGAGATGCAAAAAAAATTAAACTTCACCTGCCACATGTTTTAGTTGTGCAATCTTTGCATTCAGAGCACTACAACAACATCTTAAATACTTCAGTTCTGAAGTAAGCAGCAAGGATAAAGCAGAATGAAGGACTACCAAATTTACAGCAGAAAATCTAGAGTGGATAATACTTGTACACGATTGTGAAATAATCTTCACATCTCTAATGGAAACTTGAATTTTTCTTGGATGCAGTATTAACCCCATAATACAGAAATAGCCCCAAGGGCTGACAAAGCTGACCCCAATCTTCGCCTTTCCAAGAGAAACAGCTGACCTTTAACAAAACTACTTATTCAAGGTGCACCACTTTCAGACACTGTTTGCTTGGAGTAGAAAACATTTACTTCCTCCTTTTGTCTGCAAGGAGACGTAAGGTTAAGAATGAATAGCTTCCAACATGACAGGCACAGCAAATAACATTTTAATAAGTACTCAAAGAAAAACACTGACACAGTTGGAATGCAAAGGGGGTTATTTGCTGCTGGATACGTAAACCCTTAATGCAACAACCTCTGAGCATCAGACAAAGTTAGCAGTCTGTGCCCACATGACTGGGCATGGCTGATCCCCAACAGAATCAGGAAAGGGCAGTTGAGCTTCAAGACCAGCAAAGACTGTAAGGCTGAAGAAATGCCCAAACTACAGGTCCTTTATTATCAGAATATACTGAATTTAGCAGTTCTTCACTGAGATTTGCATTTAGAATCAGAGAATTGTTGAGACCTCTAAAATGACTGAATCTATCCCAGTACTGCCACACACACCACTAAACCATGCCCCTAAGTGCCACGGCCACACATTTCTTGAACACTTCCAGGAGCGGCAGTTGCACAACTTCTCTGGAGTCTTCTGCTACCAACAAAACAAAAAAACTAGACTCTGACATCTCATCTGCACCTGTTTTCTTGTACTGATAAATGCCTCTGTGGCAAACCACAGGCTACAAAGCTGTTCATTCAGGAAGACAGCAACAACAGTTATCTTTAACAAGCCCACATGTTTAACTATGTTTAATAATACCAGATAGAAATAAAGGGCAACAGAATATATGTTTTCTTTGTCAGGAGGAGGAACTCTAACTTCAAAATTAGTTTCATATCCCAAAACAGAGATGAAGCCAGTTTCACTCAGATCGCAGTGGTCTGGAATGCCTGGGAAATCAGTGGCTTAATTCCTGGAAGCAGCCTGACAAGTGGTTCAGAGAAGAAATACTTCAAACACGTGTCATAGTCATTCCCTGTAAACTGCACTTGCAGTCTTTCAAAACCCACAGGTTTACTGACAGATGTATCGTGTCTCTACTGGTTTATGCTGTCAAGCTAGACAGAAGAAAACGCCATGAACTACGAAAAGCAACATGGCATGGCTGGAAGAGTTCCATACAGAGCATTTAACAACAAACTACCTAGGTTGCCTTCTTCCTTTTAGCAATAAAAGGGAAAAAATAACAGAGAGACAAGAAAGAATAAACAGTAAAATCAGCTATTAGCAATTTTTTTCTTTGATATAAACACTCAGCACAGAACAGCAGCAAAAATCAGCCTAGACGAACCAAGACTGTGAAACAGTATTTTTTATCTATTCACATACGCCTTTTACTGTTGACCAAAACTTGCATATGATGAAATTCCACTGGTTTTAAGGATGGGCATACACAATCACTCATCACAAGAAAAAACAGAACTAAATTAATGAAGCTTCCTATTCAAAAGTAATGATTACTCACTTTTGTCACCATAACCACCACAAAGTTCTTCTCATCTATCTTGTATTCTTTAAGAGCAGTTTCATCATTAAGGATTTTACCTGGGAAATTAAACAGGTAGAAATTAAGAAGTTGTTTAGCAAATCAATAGATGATCTTGGGATTTCCTCATGAAAACATGTTTTATGCAAATTTATAAACATTAAACAAGCCAACATAAAGCAGTTTGGATATTAAGCTTTGGCAGTAGAGCTACAAATTCCTACAATTTTGTATGATGTACAGAGTACTGGATAGCTTGAGGGCTGCTGCTTTAAGTGCTGAAGATGCTTCAAACCACTTAAAATAAAAGCATTAAATCTGGAAAGATTCACTGAACCCTTAACAAAGATACATGTAATACAGAGGAAAGGCTTTAACACACAAAAAGCCTAACCAAATAACTTATGTCTTGCTTACACAGTAAGGGAAATTCCTTTCTACTTATCTTCCATTTGGTTTTCAGATGAGAGCATTACCTGCAAAAACAAGTGTGTGACCTTGCAACTTTAACAGTCTGCACGGCTAAAACATCAGAAAAAGATAGAACCATTCCATAACTTGCCACTATGACAGAAGGACAGAAAAGCTACCAGACAAACCCAGAAACAACTGTTATACTACGACTTTTGATGTTTCATAAGCAGAGGTGGTACTGTGCCAAAATAGATTTGCACGACATCTACAAGAACTTAGGAACACACTAAGCCACACACTTTTTTGCCTTAGAATGAGTTGACTTAGAGGCAACACCACAAATCAGAAAATCAAGTCCGTATTTCAGTGAGTTTTATAGCACCAATTTCTACTATAGAATTTTCAGGGAATATTTTATAATTTGATTCATTAATCTTCTGAAGATGTTCCACAGACTGCTTCCATTTCACAACCTCTCTAGTGGACTGCAACTAGAAGGACACATTCTTATCCTGATGGTTGCAGGGAAATCAAGCAACATATACACTTTATGGCACTCAGAACACAAAAGACTGGTTCCACCAGTCTTGCAGGCCAAACATTCAAGAAAGTGTTACACGTACTGCAGTAATAGCAATACCTGTAGCATCTGACTCACAACCTACGTGGGTTTACCTACAGTTTTTTATAGGCACTTTGGGGAAGGATTTAATGAATGTGTATGTGATATATATACTTTATGAAAGTATATATACAG
Source organism: Callaeas wilsoni (assembly GCA_013398955.1). NCBI lineage: Eukaryota > Metazoa > Chordata > Aves > Passeriformes > Callaeidae > Callaeas > Callaeas wilsoni. The sequence goes on along the minus strand of VWPU01011928.1, from coordinate 14,687 downwards.
ACATCCTGTCTTCTCAGAACACACCACTCTCAGGGTTTCTAGACCTTACTCTAATGCACATGGATTACAACACAATGGATCTGTCTCTCTAATCAGAGTCAGCTGTGGGTATCACTTTGCTTTACCAAACTACAAAAATTCTACAGCTCATTTAATTAAAGTAAATATGTCATCAATATACCCTTGTCCCTCTTGTCCAAGAACAGGGAAATAAAAAAGAGAATCAATCGCTGGATAATATTATATTCTCAATATTATTTCCTATATTTCCTACTGCTTATGAGGATTATACAATACTGCAGATACATTCTGGCTTCAGAAAACACTGAAGTCATGTCACAGAATCTTATGCAATCCTCGACTTTTGCAATCACAGAAACACAATATTAAGAGTGCCATGCAGTTACACACATTGCACAAAGTCTTCTGCCTAGTTCACATTTCTTGGTTACGCAGGAGACTTCCACCGTCCTGTTCTTGACATGCATTCCCCTCACTGAAGCACAAGGGACATAAAACCTGCTACGAGATGTAGTACTGAGGAGCTGTACAAACAGAGAGTCACAACTTCTCTCCCATTAGCATCTCTCCACTATTACCAGTGGCTTTAGCTTATTACGAGTGAAAAGACAATACTTGTTACAAAGCAGTACATGACAGAAGTGAAAAGTCCACCAAAGTTTCTTTAAAGTTCAGTTTTAGGAGAAAAAAAACACTAGAGGGAGTACTGGAATAGCACCAAAGTTCTGACATGAAGTGAGAACAAAAGAATGGATTTCTGTATTAGCACCAGAATGAACAAGGCAAGTAAAATAAAGCTCACATAAAGTTAATTTCATGTTTTTAACTGACATTAGTCTGCTTTTTGCTAGTACATAATACACATTTCTAGTGACAGAGCTTAAAAGTATTGAAAGTATCTTTGTACAGCAAGGATTTGATGGTGAGTTTCTTTTGTTAATCCAAAAGAAATAATCTGGTTTTTAATTCTCTGAGGTATATACAGCAATGCTTCAGCTATACACAGCATAAATTGAACAAGAAAAGAATTAAGCCAGAACAGCAGCTTTGACCTGCTTGAATCCTGAATTCCTGTAACAAAAGCTATTTATTCTTCACTCAGCATATCCCCAAGACATCATGTTATAAGAGCAAAGATGACAGACACACATGTATTAAAACCTAAAAACTTCTAATTTGAAATTAAGAGTTCCCTTTGACACCGAGTTTGTTTTTGTGTTCATGGGGGTTTTTATCCTGTCTGTACTTCAGTTCTTAGAATTCTTAGAAGACTTAATATTCACATCCAAGTCAAACAACAACATAAAAAAGGCAGGTTCAGATAAGGTATCTTCAGAATATCCATTACCTGCATAAATTAGTTTTTGGCCAGCTACTGGAAAGGCATCTTTCCCCCTTTCTGATTCAATCTTCTCTTTCAGTGCCTTCACCTAAAGCACAAAAACAATCTTAATGAAAACAAAGTTCACAGTACAAACCTAATTAAGTATACTTTAAGTTTTAAATACTGAAGAGTAGTTTCAATCATGCCTTGATTATGTCAAGTTTATCAGTCTTCTGAATATGTCACTGTAACCACCTTGCAGAGCAACATGTCCCCTTCTGAAATAGTCTCCTGTGCTGAATCAAATTAAGTAATTAATTTCTCCATCAGAAGTTATTAGTATGAGTGTACAACACAGTGAAAAAATAAATTGAGAAATTTGGGGAACAAAAATGTTTTCATCTCTTGACCCATTTGCCCTGTTCTTTCTCTGAATGCAGAGGGTACACCTGCTATAAACAGAGCTGAAGGTTTTCATCATCATAATCACTCTTCAGGGAATGCCTGGATTTTTTTGGTAAGATCACCATGACATTCAGCCTTGAAGTTCCCATATGCAAGGACTTGTGCAAACTGTTCAGATGCTTATCTTACATAAATCATTTCCAACTCTTCCCTTTCCACCTGTGTTGGTTTGGACACAAATTTAGGAGGAAATAACTTGAGAGGGGCGTTTTGTTTTTTTTTTTCTTGCTTGCCAGGCAAGCAGGCTTTGGTAGTACTTTTTTACGGGTTTGGGAAAATAATTTTTCGAGGGAAAGTGAAAAAAATTATTTATTTAACAAAACGGAGTTTCTTGTTGTCACGGGGAAAAAAGGATATTGAAACTCTTTTTTTGTTTATTTTTTAAAAGAGGATTATGGATTTTAGAGGTTTTTTTGTAGGTAAAACTTGTAGTTTTGAGTTGGGTCGGGTTGGCTAGGCAGGGTTTGACGATTTTTTTTGGAGGGTCTCGCTGAGTAGGTTTGGAGATGACAGTTGGTTTTAGATGAAAAGTAAGCTAAAAACAGTTTAAAAAGGAAAAGAAGTCGCTGAGGTAGATTACAGTCCCTTCTCCGCTGAAAGTTGAAGAGACTAGAGAGCAAAAGTCTTCTAAATAACTAAATGTTGTTAGAATTGGGAGAGAAAAGAATGCAAAACATTTTAGTTGCAAGGTTAAGCTAGCTGCTTTGAAGTGATTGTTCGGTTTTTTTTTCTTTTTTTTGCAATCTAAAGGGACACTAGAAATCAAGCAGGCGATGGGGAATACAGTATGGTCATAGAATCACTCTAAGACACCACCAGAGTTTCTGGAGCTTGACGCAGCAATTCTAAGCCTACGCGTTTACTTGCTTGCATGGACCACTGATGCATCTCCCACAGTTTCACAGCACCGCACGCAACAGCTCAAGTGGCACTGCTGGTTGTCATGTGCAAGAACGCTCTCAGCTCTCCAGAAAGACTCCGAAATGCTACCCTGAGGAGGTAAAGCAAGCTCCCGTAAAAGCATTCCTGTACTGACACATCTGAGCTCATGTTTTCAGACAAACTGCCTGCACACACAGTCATTCTTCTTGCTTTCTTACAGACACTCCCAGTATACACAAAACAAAGACAACCAATCTGTTATGAGCTTATTACTCCAAGCTAACACTGCCTTCTAAAGACTTTTTTTTCCCCCTGAATATTCGAAAAACCTTTCTCATAACACTGTGCAAAGATACAGAATGCAACGTATTCCTTCCCTCTATGGAACTAAACAAAAACAGGGAGCCAGCTCTTTTTCCCCAGCAGATAAAGAAAGGATGCTTTTGGTATTTTGTATCATCCATGCCATCCCAGCATCTGCCAAACGCTTTGGAATTAGTCTCCAACCAGGCAGTTGCTTTCTCACAGCAAAACTCAGCTCACTGCCACCCATAAGTCCTGAGGACAGTCAAACCATTGCTTGTTTTAATAACAGTTTGCTGAAAGCATCATCGTTCTCGTGCACTTACTTTGCAACAGTCTGTCCTATCCTTGGATAGCATATTTCAAAGCTTTTTTAAAGCATATTTTCTCGAAAATTAAAAATATGACTTGTTAATTCCTCCCCAGTTTTAAGGATGGAAGTCACTCACGTTGCTGCAATGGTCTCCTTCACCACAGACAAGTCATCAAGGAGTTTTTCCCTAAACTTTAATAATAATAATGTCTAATATTTCACACAACTTCAATTAAAGTCCTGCATGCACTAGGGCAAATTAATCCCCTGAATCATGTTAAAAGCCTGTTATCTTTCCAAAGTCTACTTTTTAACACTTTTAATCCTTACGAATTCTTATACTTATGCACTTGTACCAATCACTCAAAGATAATCACTCTAGGCTATTTCTTTTATACCCAGTTACCACTTTTGTCATCGATTTGTAACAAACATTGCAATGTGATTAACGTGTATAATCTATTTTGAGGGAGAAAATTAAAGTTTGTTTCATGTCCACTGCATCAATCAAGGTACTGGCTTCAAACGTCCACTTTGTCTTCTTTGTTTTTGATTGTTTCATTCCACACAACAGTCTTTTTCCCACAAGGAACAAAACCAAGATGTCTTCTCTCAAACATAAATGTTTGAACAGTTAAAATTTAGTCTAGGTCAGGACACACTGAACACACATGTTGATTTACTACACGATAATTGGATCCATGAAAAGGAGTTAAGATATTTACTGTAGGAGGATCCAAGGATTCATTTGCCTTTGCTGACCACCTGTGTGTAGCATTTCCCGTTATTATTACTGTGAGGTGATTGATGTACTGCAAGTGACCTGGGGCACTGTCTGCTTCCAAAACCTCCCCAAAATGTTCCCCCATCCACAAGTGTGCAACAAACAGGACTATGCTTTCATCCCTTTGGCAGGTGGCGTTCATCTCCAGGCATCGGCAAACTTCCATTTACACCATGGGGCCAAGGGAAATGAGAAAAAATCCTTCCCTGGGAATCTGTTCCAGTGTTTCACCATCCTCACTGTACAAAATCCCTTCCTTACATCTACTCTAAACACACCCCTTTTTTGTTTAAAAACATTATCCTTTGTTCTATTGTAACAGGCCTGCTAAAAAGTCTGCCCCCATCTTTCTTCTCAGACCCCATTTGGCACTGGAAGGTTCTCCAAGGTCTCCCCAGAGCCTTCTCTTCTCCAGCCTGAACAACCCCAGCTCTCTCAGCTTCTCCCCACAGGAGAGCTGCTGCACCCTCTGAACACCTTCACGGCCTTCTCTGGACCAGCTCCAAGAGGTCCACATCTTTCATGTGCTGAGGACCACCAAGAGCATGAAGCCCCGTGTTCCACAGGATTACACCCAGGAAAACTAACTCCGCAGCCACAGGCAGTTTCAGCCTTGTTGGACACTCAGGAGACTGTGCTTCAGCTGCACAATCCGCTTCCACCACCCAAAAATCATCTCTGGATACCAACGTAATTTTTACTGTGGTGGTGGTCTAGGTCAGGACAGACTAAAGACATAAACTAATCACTATGCAGTAATTGGATCCACGTGAGGGAGTTTGGTATTCACTGCGTCAGTGAAGTAGTTATCAATGCAAATAACACCATGAGGTTACAGAACCAAGGTGGTTCTGAACTGAAGAACAAACTACAGGTTTGCTCCTAAACAACAGAGACAAGCTTTGGCTAAAGCTTGCCAATACAGGGGCCACCATTAACTTATTAATTCTTGAAAAGACTGGAAATCCTGAGGCAAAAAGGCCCTTACAGTTTTCATTGCTGGTCTTTATTCTCTGCCTGTATTCTTGCCACGTACATCAATCAGTTTAAGAACAGATTATATCCTAAATTGGAACACAAATTACTTCAGTTCTCCGGCTGACAGCTTACAAAAATCTAAAACAAATTTTAGCTTAACCTAACTGAGCCAATTTACAGTATTTTGCTATCTATGCCCAGAGGCACTCTGCCATTTGCAAAGGGAAAGATCATTTACATAGGTCTCTCATGTAAATGGACATTCACTCTACTATGAACTTTTGCCTTCCAAAGATACCTGATATGTTATGGTGACTGACAGTAACACACCATGGGCTCCAAACTATAAATTAAAAATCCTGTAACGTCATTCAAGTTGCTTCTTTAAAACTGAAAATACACCAAATAGTCGAATAATTTCCACATTACATTCGAGAACATTTCAGAGCATTGCTTAACTGCTTTATAAAGAACAGTGATTTAGATAAGGGATTCTGTCATACCTCAAATGAATACAATGTACTGATCACATCACACCTATTCAAAGGAACAAACAAAAGGAATTAAACCAACTGTTAACTACTGGAGCCTGAATCTGCAAGAAAATGCAGTCAGCTGCAGACTTCATCATTTCCCTGTTAGAGACAGAAGTTCAAGAAACACTTAGGCTAAAAGAAGTGCTTGCCTGTTCTTCTGGCTTTCATCACTGCCTAGCCCAGGAGGCCAGGAACACATCACTTGCAGAGGATACAATACTAATTCTCAGAATAAAAAAAGGAATAGATAAGATCAGATACATCAATTTTAGCAGTAACATATCATTTAAGCAGTGGCATATCATTTCCTCCTGTAGTTCTAACTGGAGTGACTGAAAGCACAGTGAGAAATAACTGTGACATTAATTCTGGTAAGAGATGAAAATGCATGATGGTGCAAATACCTGTATGTCAGACAGTAGTCTGATCTACTTTCTTTTAGATTTAAACCATAGATGTTCCGTTTCCAAGAAGGAATTAAAAAAAAAAAAACAGAGAGAGAGACATGGAGAAGCCCTCTCAATGCTTTTCAGAAAAGACAGCTGCATCTTCCAGCTGCTGGTGCAGTGAACTGCTGAAAAAAGCAACATCCTAAACTTTGCCGCTAGCAAATTAGGTTGCTCAGAACCTAGACTTCAGCACCACCATTGGTTATTAAGTGAAAATTAATTTTGGGGAAGCACACCCAGCATATTGATCTGTCAAACTGAGAAATCATCCATAGATTATTATGCATTTTTCTCATAAATACAGATCCATAAACCAAACCTTCAGGCTTCCTAGCTTTATTCAACCTGATTAGGGCTCAAAATTTATTTCAGTCCTCACCAAATCCCATTTTTTCTCAGCCCTGATAAAATTTCACAGCACAATAAGCGGAGCCTGTACTTTATGGCAATACCTTTAAGAATGAGCATCAATTCATCTACAAACATTTTACCCTAAAGATTCAGAAACAGCACACTTACAAGTCAAGATGATTTTCTTCTGTCCCCTATGAATTTAGACATGAAACTCTTCCTACTACTCAGAAACTGAACTGAACGCAACGTCCTTGAGAATACATGCCGCGCAATCTGTTTAATAAAGAGCTAGAGCTGATCGACTCCTAAGTGAAAAACTGAGGTCTTCCAAAGAAACACCAGTCATCAGCTGCATGCCAGACAGGCATCCTAAAAATGGGTTTCATGAAATCACCAGTGCTGAGTTTCCCAGTTGTTCCTTGCAGTCACTTTTTGCCAGCTAAGCAAGCAGGGCGTGCTGGGTTCCATCCAGGCAAGCAGCTCCCATTGATCAAACACCCTCCCCCTTCCCTCTCACACACCAATTTTCATTTCTCCTACCTCATATAAATGCTAACACAGAAGAGGCAAAAATCATCGGTTTATTCAGAGACTAATTTCATAAATCCTAATGAAAAAGTGAACAGCGTGCTTTCATCAGTTTTAATGTATAATTACACAGGCAAGACAAATTGCTGAATTTCTTGAGATGTTTCTAAGAAACTGAATACAAAACTGGAAAAGATCTCTTCTGACATCAAGCCACAAACCCATCTTCCACACCACAATCTTTATCAGGAATCTGACGCACCTAAAGACACGGTTATTTGCTACTTCTTACTATGAGGCTGCTACAAAGTTTACTCTGCTGCTGGAAGGCTTTTCCCAATTTCCAGCCCAAGTTAATTCACAGACTATTAACACTGATTTGTTCTTATGCTGATGTTACAGTTCAAGCATGAGTAGCCTTCCCACATCCCTTGGTGCTTGCCAGTGTAAAACATTTACACAACTTTACCAAAACTTGTGAGCTAAGCTAAGTAGGTCTCTTCAGTTTCCTTTCGCATCAGAGTCACAATTTTCCAGAGGCTCTAGGAATCTCTTTCCTAAGGTAGAAATTCATTCCCCTTGGGAACAGGTGGCCAGCACACTCGAATCAGAATGGCATCGCTACTCTCCCTGGATGTTTCAGGATCTAGGATCTTCAGGCCTTCACCTTTTAATGAACTCGACTCCAATTAATCTTTGCTGCTCATCTGAGAGCCATTTACCATTTGACCCTCAATTAGGCAGTGAGGTACTAATGTTAAACTTTGTGCTTGTCAATGCCATCCTGCTTCTATTGATTTGTACTCAAATTCTTATCAAATGAATTAAAGGACTATGAAGAGATGAATCCCAAGACCAACTCTGAAAGACCCTCGCTACCAACCTACCTACTGCTGAACAGCTTCTCTTTGAGAATAAATGCTGCACAGTGGGTTTGGTTTTTTTTAAATCTACTTCATAATTCTCTACCATTCTTCATGTTTTCCTCTAGTAGGCTAACAGGTTTCTCCCAGACTTTGGGAAAAGTCATAGTTAGACAAGGACAAAAGTTTTTACTCCAAAGGGCTTTGCTCTTTTCCTCCTCTCTGAGGGAGGGCATGATAGTCTGAAAACTTGTTTAGAATCTAGGCTTAATATTCCTGAGTTTTCTTCTCCCATTGCCCTTGCGAAAATGTTTACCACACATTATACTGCTAAATAGACACTGCTCAAAGTCAGGTGAGGACAATGCAGCTGTGTCAGACAATAAACCTGCTAATGAAGCAACAAACTGACCAGTGCAACAGGTTTTACTACCCTTAATCAAACTCCATGATCAGCAACTGATTAATGACAAATATTGTGCCTACTACAGAAAACATACAGAGGATAAGAAACTACTAAGCTCGTAGGTCAATGCTTTACAGTACTTTTACTGGTAAAAATGCATCTGGTTTCAGCTACTTCTTTCTACGAATTATAAAAGCAGGTTTTTCTGGCACAAAACTCCATTTACAGTGTTCTCTTATATTGTCTTTCTAAACAGGACACTCATATTTAGTCAGAAGGCAATCATGGTGGTTACATGAACAGATCACTGCCCTACTTCAGGCCTCAAAGGCATAACAGATACAGTAATTGGGAAGAACCACAGGAGAGGAAGAGCCTTGTGAATCCAGTCAGGTTTACGAGCTTAGTAAGTGCCTGGAAAAAAACCCAGTTGTACTCAAATAAACAAGGCATCTAGAATTACTCCAATATTTAAAAACAGACTGGATAAAGCATTCATGAACTCCTGCATTTACTTGTATTTACTGTGCTGAAGTTTGCATACAAAGAAAGAAGCAGCATTCTCTAAAGAAACATAGTCTGGCATTGGCAAGGTAAAAATCCAAATTTAGCCCTGACATTTACTTTCTATGCAATTACCTCTGCCTTTCTAATTTCCTCTACAAAATTGAGCTCATCCACACACAAGTGAAATTTTTAAGTCTAGTAGTTGCTGTTATGCACTGACCAGGGATCAACGGAAATAATTTCTGACTGCAAAGCTGGCCTCCAGGCCTCCACACACTTCTGCTCTGAATTTCAAAATTCATCTAAGCCCTGCCTGAAAGAAGAGACACTGTGGCCAGTTTTCTCATGCAAAAAGGTGGCTAAAAGAGCTGCATTCATGCAGCTTTGTACTAACACAGCAACACAAATTTCAACCTAAAGCAGAGCTTTCAGCTACCTGCAGCTTGAAGAAAAGTAGCACGATGGACAGTCCTGCCTCTGAAGCCACAAAGGCTTGTTTTAGGAAGAAAGCTTACATTCTGAGTGGTGACTCTCGCATGGTCTTGTTGATTAGCACAAAAACCACTCCTGTAGCTTTAGGCAGACAATTTTTACAACAGGCATACTCCCCACAAACTGATTTACAAATATAAAAGTGCCACAGTTGTTTGAGTATGAAGAAAACTGACAAGCCATTTAGATTCATTCCAAAAAGTCACTTAAAAAACCCTTTTCCAACACTGCATGCTGACCAGCCAGTTGGAGGGGTGCCTCTGACACAAAAACACAGGGAAAGGCAAAGAGAGGGAGAACCAGAGTCGGTGTGTAGACAACACTCCGTGTGCTCACAGCCACGGCAAGCCCTTCCCTCTCCTTTTCCCGTTCCTTTGGTGCTCCCTGCAGGGCAGCACGCAGAGGACAGCCATCCTTACAGGCGCTGGGTAAGACGTGCTGCACATCGCCATGTCCTGTGAAATAAAGAGTGATCTGTTTCACTGAGTCCGCTCCACCCAAGGGAGCCGTGACCAAAGACACAAACCTTGGTGGGAGAAGGCATTGCCAGCCATATCCTTCAGTGCTGTAAGTTTACACCACCCTATCCCACACCTACAGATATCCTTTCCTGAGTTTCAGGAATTCAAAGAAAATATTTTTGAAAGGTTTGTCAGTAAACACAGCCATTTACATGCAAGGGCAGCAATGGGACTTTAGACAGTAGCAGGATCATCTGCTCCTAGTAATTCTTTTTAATAAAGAATTACTCTCCACTTTCACCAGCTTTCAAAGGGAACACCTTCCAGCCTGTTGTTATCCATATCAACGACATACCCTCGCTTTCCAATCAGACCTGCAAAACAGATTTTAAATATATGTATAGAACTATTCTTATGTGTGTACAATATCTGTATTTAACTTCTCAGTGTACTGGCCACCTTGGGAATGGTCGCCCAAGAAAGTTTAGATTTTGAAAAACACAGCACATAATACTGCCAAATTACTAAAAGTATAAAGCTAACTTTTCTTTCCCAGCTAAACTGGGCAAGAACATTCTCAATAAAATAGTTGAAAAATTATGGGCAGAGCCACGGCATTTGAAGAATGGGTAACGTGTAAAAACAGATTCCAATATGAATAAACTGATTCAGTTGTAGTAAGTAATTTATACTATCTTATTCCTTCCTTTATTAAATTTTTTAAAAAATGTGTCATCCTGCCCAAAGTTCTTTGGAAATTATATTAAAACACTCACTAGAATTTCAGGAAAATATTCCTGAACATATGAAAGCCTAGCCTTCGTCAGCCAAGAATAAGAACAACTTCCTTGCTTGAAAATCCTAACTCTAGCCAGGAAACAGAAAAAGACTGTCCACCAAAGAAAAGCGGTAGCAAAAAGCCCCTAGAGAATTAATTAAACAAACATGAATTGTAACAGATCATAAATAGAAAATGCTACAGTCTGCGAAGAAAGTAAGAAAATAATGGGGAGGAAAAAAATGCAGATACTGTTATTATCGTGGTCTCTGAAGTTACAATTTTGCAGAGTCATGTATCAAACCACAAGCAGCAAGTAGAAGACCTTCAAATTCACACCTAATCTGCCTGTGCAAGTACACAAACACACACTCCATAATAAAATCCTAAGGAGACTCAAGAACAACAAAATCCTCTAGAAGAGGAGAAAGATACCTACTGTACAACCCAAAGAGCAATTAGAGAAAAATACCAAGACTTGAAACAGAGAAACATCTTTAAGCCAGAAGGATACTTCTGGATTTTAAACTGAGCACTTTTCCTCTAGCCACTAAAATAATAAACTCCCATGGAAATACAAAAACAATCTTCTTACCTACAACTGCAGTAGGATTAACCTGCACTGAAACACATTTAGAAGGGAGGCTGTCAAGAGTACGTTCATACTCATTCACAAGTTACAAGCCCCGGAGTCAGCTTTCACCATTTCACTCAGCAGCAGTCTCTGATCCTTGCAGAACTGTTATAAAGTCAATTCTTCTGACACAGTAACGTTAGCGTCCAGAAATACCCACAAACACATTTAACAATAAAGTATACACATACTAAGGACACACCAGAACACAGCAGAAGCTCAAACTTCCACAACTAAGTGTTCTGCTGACATGGTGTTAAACAAGCTGGCTTTTCCTGGGTGTTCAAGTGCTGTGGTGGAACAGCGAAATGTGAAAGCCCATATTATGTGACACAGAGACTGCGGCCAAAAGACTGCTGACATCCTGAATATTCCTTGCACTTCTCTGCATTTTGACAACCAGGTTTTTAGGTTAACAGCGCAGGGGGAGCTGAAAACAAAACAGGACAGACTTACTTTTGCCTGGTGTTTTACTTTCAAAGTTAGGAATGTTTGTTGAAGATTTTTAAAACCCTGCTTCATGCCTACATAGCGATAACTACAACAGAAGTGCTACATTTAGAACCCTACAGTGTCAGCACTGTCACCTCACACAAGAGATGTGGCTACACAGGTCTGCATCAGGGTCAGACAGCGCTGATTATTTGCTCCTAACACAATGTTTAACATATTTACTTTCTCACAGCCAGCCGACAAAAAGAAGCAGCAGCTTGTGCAGATGGATACACGCTTTCATTTACCCTGGTTAAGTCTGAACGCTCAAGCCCTGAGTGGCCCCGCTCGAACACCAGAATGACCACAATAGGTAAATCCAACCCTGTGTGGAGCTTGATAGGTACAACACGAAACTTTAACAAAAATCTGCCAGGCTTGCAAAAATTTCTCCATTTGATAACTGGCTTTCTCCAATATCAGAGCCTGAGGCTAAATCTTTTCATCTTTAGTCAGAGTATTTGACAGTCTTCACCTAGTGCTGTGGCAAGCAAGATAGCTTCAAGTGTAGTTTTTACTCACTCAAAATACTCAGTTGGCCAATGTTTTAAAACACAACTAAACCAAAACTAGAGTCACACTATTGCAGGCAAGTTTAAAATTCAATTGTGTGATTTAACAGGGAAAAAAAAGACCAGTTGCTTGTGCAAAAAGCTAATTAGCAAGGCTAATTAGTTATTAGGAAGTATGTTGCTTCAAATTCTTACTGGAGGTTGGTTTAAATATTCTTGTCAATGACAGTTCTCAGTTACAAGAATTAAATCTTGTCAGAATGCTACCTTGCACAGTAACATGAAGTCTCTCCGGATTAATTTGGTACTGAGAATAAGGGCAGAAATTGCTAGAAACACAAAAGCAATTTTACAGAACCAGAACCCAACTTCAGAGCAACAGGTTTCCTGTGCCTATCGCAACTACATGATTTTTGGCCTTGTCACAGCATAGGGCAGAAATCCAAGTAAACAAGCCTACCTCTATCTGAGAAACGCACACATGGTCCAAGGACTAAAAGCAATGTTTCCCGAACTCCACAAAACACATTTCAAGGTGTTAGGAAATTAATCTAAGAAACTAGCACACTTAGCTAAAATTTGTATATTTCAAAAATCTGACTGAGAACTTCCAAGCAGACATTCGTGAGACACTTCCTCAACACAGCATATTTCAAAGCATTTTCTGATTTTAAGACTTAGTTTTGTAACTGAAGGCTCAAGAGTGTTCTTCTCTTTACTAAATTCTACATTTTTTAACATTTCCAATAGTAATCTCTTTGTAATTTTCTAAAAAGTGTGCCAAGGAAATTTAAACATGTTTTTCACTTCTACAGCTAATAATAAGATCAAGTCTTTACCCAACTTTTTTTAAAACAAAGTTCTCCTCAAATTCTACCCAAATTTCCTCTGTCTTACCACCCATTCCTGGCAAAAAACTGAAGTTATGCTCATGAGGAGCATTTTTATTTTGAGCTACTGTAGCAGCTACATTTATAAACAGAGGGTGCAGTCTCATTTCCCACAATCCAACTTGTAGTCATTGCATTCTGCTGTCTCATAAACTGGTGAGGGCTTTGACTGGCAACATTCCTTCAGTCCTCTCCTTCAATTTACTTCCCAGGACCTTACTGAATGCAGAGAGCAGGAGGGGAAAAAAAAAAAGAGCGTTTTCTCAGTAACAGCAAAGACTTATGTTTTAAATATTTGAAGGTTTCTGACCCATGTTTCTCCTAGGTATTTGCCATGTCCCTCGGTCACAACTGCAACCCAAGTGAGCTCTTAGTCCAACTTTTAACTGTCATCCTTTATTTTTCTTAAGATGGAAGAGGGTAAACCAACAGACTTCATAAAAGCAGATACAAGGCTCCATAGTTTCTAGAGCTCCACTGCCCACCTGTCACAAGAAAGGTTGCTGCAGGCAATACTTCGGCTGCCAGCCTCCCCAGATCTTTCAAACCAAGGCCACAAGTGTGTCTGGACTTGGCTATCAGAGCGACCATCCCTGCTCAGGCAAGTGACAAGGCAACTTCCAACCCTGCCAACTCACTTAAGGCCCTTCCTCTCATCTCAGAACGCTGCATTTCCCCAAGGATTTTCCAGCGGACTCCCGTGTGCCAGAAGAAAACATTCACCTGGAAGCAAAACATGTCTCCTCCTCACTCGCAGCATCATCAGACACATACAAGGGCACCAGGGAGGGGGAATGAGGCTGCTGTGAACCTCACCACACACCCCAACACCAGCTCCACCGAGGTCAGCAGAGTCTCTTCCGAACTCCCTCCCCTCCTAAGTGCAGACTGATTAATCACTGCAGCTCGCCCCGTGAGGTCAAACAATAAACCCTCCCCGCACTCTCCCACCTCCGCAGCACACACCTGCCCGGGCACACAGCGATGCACCTGGGTGCAAACACCAGCCCCTCTCCAGCTCACGCTCCTGCCACAGCAGAAAAGCCCCACAACTCTCCCACCGTTTCCCTTCTGGCGGGAATCCATGGAAGGATGGGAAGGACCACCACGTTTTCCTTCTGCTGCACCCCCAGCCCCACCCGGGAGAGAGATGCTTTCGCAATATCCCCTCTCCCAGTACTCCCATTATAAACCAGCAGCGATCTGCGCCCCACTGACTGCTAACCCACGGCACCCCGCTTCCCGAAAGGAAAAACTTTCGCTTCCTATAGCGCTCCTCTCGTCCCCAGGACTACGGGAGCTATTTATTTCCCCCTCCCACATCTCGGACTATTTCCCCTTTCCACCTCCTGGGCTATTCCCCTTTCCACCTCAGAGCGATACCCCTTTCCATCTCCCGAGCTATTCCCCCTCCCACCTCCGGGGCGTTCTCCTCAAAAACAAGGGGGGAAAAGTCCTTCCGCCGGAGGTTTGGCCACGGCAGCCCCTTTCCTTCGGCGATAGGAAGTCACTCTTACCCACCAGCATCCCAAGGAAAAGGGGTCTCTCATCACCCCCGGCTGAGCTCACCCCCTCCCCCCGGCCCCGAATCCCCCAAAATCATCCCGGGCGGGCACCGCATCACGCCCGCGGCCCCAACCCCTCACTGAAGCTCCGGCCACCCCCACCAGAGGGGTCGGTCCCTCCCTTTCCCCGGGGGCGAGGGGACAGATCCC
>VWPU01011927.1:0-19201 GCA_013398955.1 Callaeas wilsoni | reverse complement strand
GGGCCAGCATCAAACCACGACACCGTTCTAGGCAATTATGGTAGTTATATGATTTTTTTTTTTAAATAACAAGAAAGTAGGAACAAAAACTCCTCATATGGACACAAATTTTTTTATCTCTTTGCTTCCCTACTGAAAATAAACCCCCAAGGCACTATTCCTTAAGCTTCTGCAAGCATATTTCTAGAGTGAATTGCCCTTCGATCTCTTGCTTAACTGCAAGTCATGAGATAATTTGGATTTTCAGATTTGTCCCTGCTTGTTTGCACTGTGCTTTTGCACCCTTCCACGGAAAGTAGGTCAGATAAGTACTTCCCGTGTGTTCTCCTGTGTCGAAGGGTGGTGACTCACACAGGCTGATCTCACTACACTTCAAATATTAAAGAGTACGAACTGTTGGTGCATAGAAAACACGAAAGAACTGCCAAGCTGCCCCAACTCGGCTCCCTCGCGTGCCCTTTCAGTACGTTCAGAAGATAAGTGAGGCTTTAGAAATTGCACCGGTTTTGTTGATGGGGGGTTGGGGACCATTTTTCTCCCTCACTTCTCACACCAGAAGTGGCAAGCACAACCCTTTGTTCTTCCACTCAGCCTGGCTGAGTGCAAAAGGGGAACGTGTTGCTAAAGGTGGGGGTTGCATTCTCCTCCCAGCGGGAAGACTTCTTGAAGCAGCTAGAAAGCAAACTCTCCAGCTTTTTATTGAAGTAAGGGACTGCCAATACAGCTTCAGATTGTATCACCACATACCTTCAGCTAGCATCGAGGCTACCTTCCCCCCAAATCTGAATATTCAGGGGTAGCTCATACAGACTTCCAACAACACCTGGATAGACTGATCGTCTGCAGACCTCAACAATCCTCCTAAAAGGATCACAGACTGTCAAGAAATAAAATGGCAACTCTTGATCTTGACTATTGAGCCTGCGCCCCTTCCCCCTGAGGGGTTAACAGGTGAGGCTTGTTCAGTCATGCCACACTTCCTTTGTTCTTACCGAGTGTGTCCAGCCACCGAACCTTACACCTCCCCTCACACCTGAGCTCTGAGCCTCTTCCCAGACTGCTGCAAGCTCTGCTTCTCCATAGCC
Source organism: Callaeas wilsoni (assembly GCA_013398955.1). Lineage (NCBI taxonomy): Eukaryota > Metazoa > Chordata > Aves > Passeriformes > Callaeidae > Callaeas > Callaeas wilsoni. The sequence continues at coordinate 18,116 of VWPU01011927.1, read as the reverse complement.
TTTGCTATGTACCTGTTTGATTCCTAGTTTGATTTCTGTATCTGAGCAGGGATAGTGAGGTCCTCCTCAAAGGAGGGAAGCCCAGTGCAGCCCAGTTGAAACCAATGGACACCCAGTGGTGTTCCAGGGCAGAGCTGTCCAGCAGCTGCTCAGCACCCACCCTCCAAACACAAAGGCAGACTCGGACCAGTCCAAGTCCCCTGAGGCTGGCTGCTGCACTTAAGAAAATAATAGAAAACATGAATCAGGATCAGTAAAGTCTGCTTTCCACAGTTTTATATGAGAACTTAGTGAAGTTACATGTCCCAAAGGGTCTTGTCCTCAGCTGCTCCTCTGGGCATTGTGGCACCTCCCTTTGACCAGGCAGTTTGAGGCTTGGGATCTGAGAGGGACTTCCTTTGGCCCAAATACTCAAGGGACAGTATAGGATTATGCACATGTGGATAGCAGTCAGAATACCCACAAAGTGCTGTAATTTCATGACATCATCCAATTTCATGACACATGAGCATTAAGGAACATTTGCCCAATTTATGTAACTGTATGGTTATGTTAAGATTACATTTCTTGCTCCATAAATTACAATGGGCATAAGAGACAGTAACCTCCTCCACAAAATATAAGTACTGCAGAAAGGCCAGGCTTCTATAATGATCTGCTGCTGAAAGATTTCAGACATAGCAAGGTTAGAAAACACTGACTCAGGACAGCGTTGGAAGGGACTGAACTAATTTGGGTTTGCATCAGGAAGACAGACGGTGCTGTTCAAACAACAAACACCTCATGGTCAAGGTTTTTCCATGACCTTTTATTGAAGCTGAGTTACACCAATGCGAAAGGTTTTGATTAGCCAAGGGGATTAGGGGCACAGAACATTGGGTTGTGCTATCATACAAAAGAGCTGAAAATAATTTCAGCTTAAAACAAGTTTACCTTTCAGGCAGTGAATCCTTTGAAGGATCTCTGATGGTATCTCATGCACTCTAGCCAAAAAATCTTTATATTCTTATTGTGCACCTACAACATGTTGCTTTTTTACCTTTTAACAAGCTTGTATGGTTTGGTGGGGTTTTTTAGCAGTTCAGACAACCGGTTGGAAATACTTCTCCAGTCCTTTTGATTTGCTGTCACTGAATTCAGTTGCATGTAAGGGGTAAAATTTTTAACTTTATTTTTGATATGCTTTAACTAGTTCTTATTAACCAGTGGAAGACACTCTTCCCCAAGGATCAAAGCAGCCTGTTTAGGGGAAACCCTGGGGTGACTGTTAGCTTCTGCTCTTGCTGAGCGCTGTATTGTTGCAGAACAATAGTTATTCAGTTCTGCTGGGACAACCAGAAAGCTGCTTAGTGGCATCTTCAATTTAATCAACAATGGGCCAGGCTTTCACAACTCATTAGCAGTATTATTGGATCCAGAAGTCTGACATAGTCCAGACTTTTTTCTTTTTTAAAGTATCTTTTTTAACTATTCTTCAGTCTTCATCTTGGTCAGAGTCTCAAAACATGAGTCTTTTTGTGCTTATCCCATCAGCTGCCATAGAGCTCCCTCGTGCTATAGCAGAGAACTGAAGTACTCTCTCATGAGGAGGAGATTTGTAGTTGATTAGTTGATCTAACCCTGCCCCAACTGGGAACCACATTTATTTAATTTGATACATGCAAAAGGAAAGAGCTTTTCTCAAACTGATCTTTGAGGTAAGCAAAACCACTGGCTTTGCCACAAGCTGCTACAAGCCTTTAACTAGATTAAGGATGATTTGTATCCAAGTCTTAATAATCCTAGTTTGTGATCTGCAGTGTTAAAAAGACTTGAAATCCTCCATTATCTGAATAAAGCTGTTAAATTTGCACATTTATTTTTCCTAATATATCCTTCTTACTCAGCTGAAAAAGAATTAACTGTAATGAGCTCTCCCACCTCAAACATCTCCCTAACCATCCTGCAAGAGTATTCCAACTGCATGGGAGGGAAAATCAACAGTTTGCTCTTGTTTAAGAGATATATAAGACCAAGACAAGCATTTGCCCTGTAATTTGGCTACAACAGAGCATCTAGAAGAATACTTTCACAAGGATTTGAACAATTAATTCTTAAATAAACTCAAACAGAAAGGTTTGTCTTTCACCTTATCCTATACACTGAAGAGCAGAAATGCTATTTGAGGCAGAGCAGCCTAAAGAGCTTCTAATCTCAAAGTAATATTGGTATTAGTGTGGGGGGAAGACAAAACCACCTGCTGAAGGAAACTTTAGCTTTGTTAAACCTTGATATTCTGCAGTTAATAGACCATGCACAATTAACTCCATTCCCAGATGTTCATGGTCTAGAGACAGCTTAAATGGTTAAGGGAGAAAAAAAAATTAAGAAAAAAAAAACACCCAGCAACAAAAAATAACCCCCATATAAAAACCACCACCAGCATCCTCACCTATCCCCCTTCTTTTACAGACATACTGACTGCTGGAATTAAGCTGGCCATGCAGACCTTCTCTTTTAACAGTCAGCCATAAATTCTAGAATAACTGAAACAGAGCTGATGCTTTTACATGGCAAGTCAAGAGTGAAACTTGCATGCAAGCCTGTTACATCAGAACTCAGCAGCAGCGTGGCACCACCTCACCTAAGTTCTCTTGCAGTTGTTTCTCCTGCTACTCCACTGCTCAAAATAAACCCTGGGCTCCTTGGTGATCATGTAGGTTAATAAAGTATTTCTCTTCCCAGAGGAGCCAAAGATGCAGACTAACAGCACAGGCCAAAGAGCGCAAAGCCAGCTACAAACCACCCCACAAACAGTCCAGGGGCTGGACAGCCTAGATTAAAGCAGTATTTTATCCCTTGCTAGTGTTCCAATCAAGGACTGTCTTGATGACAGGCATTTTGGAACTAGGTGATCTTTATGGTCCTTTCCAACCTAAACCCTTCTAGGATTCTACAAACTAAGTCACCAGCACTTCTTAATTCCTAGTGCCCTCCCTGTTTCAGATGGTGGTGTTCCCCTGCACCCTCAACAACCTTTTGATGCATATCAACAAGCTTCAGCATCGCCACCCTTCCATCCATCAATCTGTGTCACGTGCAGCAAGGCTGGTTAGTGGCTCAGAGGGTGCTCCTTCCAAAGGGAAGCAAGTGGAAAGTAAAGGGTGCTCTTTCAGTCAGCAACTCAAGCACCATTTTAGCAGAAAGGGGTAAGCAAGCCAGTTAATCTGGCTGCTTGTCTAGCAGATCGTTATTAGTATAAAGAAATATGGAAAATATTGCTTAATTGCATTCTTACTGGCCTCCTCTTCAATTTTTGCCTGGTGACTTGAGAGAGGAACTATCTTTCTGGGAAAAGTCCTGGTTGTGTTTGAACTCCCTGATCATAACACAGTAGTTTCCTCTTGGCAGTCAGCTCTCAAAGGCAGCAAAAGACTTTCCAATAGCTGCTCAAAATAGGATGAGAGCTCTTAGGATATATTCCACTATGGGCAGAAAAAAAGACTGTAGACTGCCCACTGTTCACTAGGCTTTGATCCTCCTTCTCTTCAAGCTGTAGGAACATACCCTGATCCTTTGCAGAAGATGCCTTGGCCAAGGAAGAGCATCCAGCTACTCCACAGGCAGAGCAGTCAGTGTCTCAATGCTTCTAGAGGCCCCACACTATTGCCCAATCAGCTTTACATTTTCTCCTCAGAGTGACGGGGCAACTCTTTTAATTAAGTAGGGCAGAAACACAGTAATCAACATGCCAAGAGCAAAAACGAAGCAGCCTGTTGCCATCAGGTTGAGTTTCACGTTGCACAGCAGGGCCCTTTAAACTCCCACCTCCCCCAGGAGCATGTCACTTCATGCTTCCTGGACCATGCCCCGCATGTCTGTTTGTGCACTCACACAGTGAACCAGATCAGGGAACTGGTCTTCTTAAACAAAACAAAAGAAAAAAAAAAAAGAAAAAACAAAGAAAGTAAAAAGAGGATAAAATATCATGCAAAGAATTTTCCAGCAGGACTAGTTTCCCAATCCTACTCAGTGCATGAATGCACAAGTGTTTGTGTTGGCACAGGGCAGAGCGTGGCAGCCAGGGCTGCTTAAGCATTCACAGGCTCACAGCCTGCGCTCTGGGATGCTGACACTCATTCCCCAACCCGCCATGCATTATGGAAATGCACATCACCAGACTGCAGGCAACACGCAAATCAGAGGCTGACTCAGAGGGCCACACAGGTTCATACAAAAATGAGCAAGGACAGCGGCTGTAGGCAGAGTTCTCTTCTGCAGTGTTTGCTCACGATGGATAACGTTTGTTGCAAGGTCTGACAGCAGTGCTTTTGAGCCCTCCCAGTCCTCCTGGGAGTAGGAATACACAGTAGCAAAGGCTAGACAGATGTCTTGTTAAAACGAGAGCAGTTCTACTTTCATCCTGGGCCACCTGAACTTTATAGGAAGCCCAGTGCAATCGCCATTTTTTCCTGGCCAAAGAGTACATTGAACATTCTTCACCAGAGAGGGCTGAGCAAAGCTGGAGTAGCTGGAGTCCCAGAGGGCTGTGGGTTCCTCAGCAGGGGAAGCTCACGGCCGTGCACGCGGCAGCAGGGACAGCACACCAGCTGTCCTGGGAGTCCTCTGTGCCAGGAGCACACAGAGCACCATGCCAGTTCTGATGCAGAAGAGCTGAGCTGCCTCTCAACTCCCTCTCAGCCAGCTCCACTCGCAGCCTGGTCAGTCCCTCAGCAATACAGAGAAGCGAGTTACAGCCTGTGCTCCTGCTTTTTCACCTGGACAATACACCAAGCAACAAAGTTACTGCTTTCACTCACACCAACCTGCTCCTTCTAGTCAGGCAATGCAGCCCAGGCCAAAAACTTGATCTCACCGCAGGTCGACGTGTCCACAGATGTGGCACACAGCAAGCACACAACTTAACTCTGTATTATTATTATTAACTCTTAACAGGCTGTCATAATATGGCCAAAAGTGGGGTCCCTTTTGCCTCCCACGTTCAAGGCAGCCCGTGCTTTGAAGCTGCAGTCTAATGAGAAAGCTCATTTCCCTGCAGCTAATCTCATGAGAAGCAGCCAGTTCAGCTTTATGTTATAAAACCACTTTTCTTTAAAGATCCTTCCCTGCAGCTCTTTAACATACTTGATAGCTCAGGCATTTGTTTCTTGAGCTAGCACAAGAAAGCCACAGCCAATGTATAAGCTCAAAGGTTCTGCAAAGTAGGTGCAGCTCACTGAGGCCATCCATCCTGGGAAATTAATTGAAATTAATTTCAATCTACTTCAGCTAGCTTGAGAAATGAGCAGTGAGCTGCCTAAGTCAAGACTAGGCAAACCTAGCTTGTCTTAAAACCCTCTGACTTAAAGTCACCAGCACTTCTTACTTCCTAGTGCAGCAAAACCAGCAGAGAAGATTTATTCTTACAGCACTTCATCTGCTTGTTTAGAAAGGAACAGACCAAGAATTGCTTGGTTTCAGCAGAGGCTAGAGGTGGGCCACCCATCTCTGAAACCTGACAAAGGAAGGCTAAAGAGGGGAGCATGCTGGCAAGCAGAAAACCTTTATGAAATGGAAACCTATCCAGCAGAGGACTCCAGCAGCCCAAACCACATTACCCGTGCATACTGGTAACTACAGCACAGATAAATGCGACCCTCTTGCCAGCAGAAGAAATTACAAGTTGCAGTATCTAAATCCCTGCTGCCTCTTCCACCTGCACACATGCAGCCCCTGCTGTGGAGTTCAGGTGAGCAAGAGCAACTCACCTCACACAAGCCATCAGCAGCCACAGCCACTTTAAGTAAGAGGCTGGACTCTGCAGTGTTGCCTCCAGCACATATAAACACATTGAGCTTAAGTCTTCAGCATCCTTTGCCAATTATTCCCAACCAGCTGACCTGTGGTGGAGGCGAATTCCGTTCCTTGCCCCATCTCTTGACACCCACTGACCCTGTTTAGTGATCAGCACTGAGGACTGTCATTGCAGTTAAACTTGCTACAGAACCAGAGTTTCTGACAAGTGCAACAGTGGGCTTCAGATTGCCTGGTCGCTCCTTAACAGCACGTGTGGGCTGGAGAAGCCAGTCTCCTCTCTCCATGCATCGAAGAAACCACCCAGCTCCCGGAGAAGCAGACCAGCTGACATTACAGCCCTGAGGCCGCTGAACGGAGTCCAGGGCTGGGTTTGAGGGAAGAGCGGCAAGCGGTCAGTGCCCCCCTTTGTTCCATTTGGGGCTGGCTTCTCCCAGCAGCCCTGTGAGCTCAGAACGGTCAGCGTGAGGCTGTCGGCCACGTGCCAGGATGCCGAGGGGCTCTGCCCTGCACGCTCCTCCTGCCGAGGCCGTGGCTGCAGGACAGAGCACAAGCCTGCAGCACACCGGTGTCAGGACTCGCAGAGGCAGCTCAGGGACTTCGGTCCCACAAGAGCATAACTTGCTCTTGTCATCTTCAGTCACTCAGCTCAGGAAGTCCCAGCTCAGAAGTCAGACGTGTGGCTAAAGGAAAGCAAGATGTGGTCTGCGGCATCTCAAGTCTTTGAATTAGAGTGGTGGCACCCTGTGCATCGCTGACGCCTCTCAGCAGCACCAGAACACGTGTGCCTCTGGCCTAGGGAAGCCTGTGTCCTGGAGACAAATGCTGTGCAATCTGGCTGGTGGAACTGCTACCCATTACAAGTGAGCTCCATGCCAGCATTTATGTGATCAGCAAACTACCACAAGCAGTGCTACAGCTGCACAAGTGCTCTGACCTGAGCAGACATGGTCCCAGAAGTGAAAAACCACCTCATCACTATGCTACACAGTATTCTGAGGGGGAAAGAAGCTGTCCTGCTTCACCTGAGGAAGGGAAGCCAACATGCAGCCAGGAACAAATGTCAGACAAGAGTAAATGCAGCAGCCTTCAGTGTCCAGACACACGGATAGGAAAAGGCTCAGGTTCTTATCTCACGAGTTCCCCTCTTCTCCACCCTGAAGTCCAGCAATTACCGAATGTGAGATATGCCAAGGACCCAAGAGACAAACCTGTAAGATTCCTTGAAGGATCACAGAAGCATTTTCAGTCTATTACTGATACATACATGTTTCCAATTTGAGCTTGCAGTGCTATACTAAATTAGTGAAATCCAAGTTTCAGATAAAAATCCCTGGAGTACCAAACTAAGAGCTTGTACTTAGGGCAGGACTTGTGGTTCCTAGCAGCTGGGATGTCGTTTAAACCTCAGCAGAAAGATGAACCTGCAACCCTGGAGTATCAAAGGTCTCAGCTAAAGCCATTGGTAAACTTGAGTGAGACTACCTAAACTTACACATACTTGGCCTTACAACAACAAAAAAGCTGACCAGGTGTTTCAATTAGTTACACAGAGTTACAGTGGAGCTGCCCAGATAGTGTTTTATAAGAGATTATATCCTACAGCAACCGGATATGCACAAGACAACAAAAGTTACCTTCTATTTGCTTACACTTCAGTGACAGAAACACCTGCCAGCTGCAAGGCCTGTTGCTATCAAACTCTGCTTTATCTTCCCAGCTGATCTGCTCACAGTCTAACTTACAGAACTTACATCAGCTCCTTCATATCATGACAACAGCCCAAGCTTCAACAACCCAAGACAAGGCCTTCTTGATTGCTTCTGTAAATTCAACATTTTCTTCAGAGGGATGCACAATAAAGTCTCCAATGCTTGTGAAATTATTTTTCGCTAACAATCTGTATTTTCCATACACACATCCCAGATATGTTCCCTTGGAATGCTGTATTTCACTATAAATCTCACACTCAACTTCTCAGTTGCAGCATCACCACCAGCCCTTTCAACTACAACCCCCAGTGAAGAGCTGATGGATCAGGGGACTGGAAGCACCCAGAAGGAGCTGTCTGGCTTGAACAGGCACCAATGCAATCTCTCTCTCACATGTGCACACCAGATGGCAGGACCAGGGACATCCCAAAACCTGATCCCTTGGTGCTGTTACTTGCCAGTCTGGTACAGAAGACCTTGATTATTTGCAAGGGAGCTACAGAAGCAAAACTTGGGCAGCAAAATGAGCCAAGAGTTGGCATTCCACAGCCCACTTCTGACTCTGTCACAGCTAAGCTCCAACCAGTCCTATGGGACTCTGTTCTTGCACAGCAGGGCTCATAGCAGTCAGCGCCAGTCTGTTAAGAAGGAACTCATGAGTCTCAGTCAACAGTCAGTGGCTGGAGTCACACAGACCATGCAGGCAGCTTTACATTTTGGGTTTGACCCAATACAAGGCAGTTCCTGCATCTTGGCAGGTCTTACACAAGCACACAGTAGACTCAGTGATCCTTGTGGAGCTCCAACTCAGTATATTCTACTATCTTTGGTGTTCTTTTTATGTTTGGTTCTATGGCTCACCATTGCCAGCTTAGATCTGATGAAATCAAGTCTCTCCCTACATTATGAGGCATGCTGTCACATCTGTTTTATCCACAGGATCTCTGTGTTGACTAAGCCAAGGTTGTTTATAATGCAAAAGTCACCCCTGCTAACAGATGCAGTTACACTGCCACAACTAAGCCATTCACAAAAGGACTGAAACATCCCATCACATGCAGGTGGCACATCTCAGATCAGGAATACCCTGTTCCCCTATCCCAAGAGTCTTCTCAAAGAGGCACTTTCAGCATCACCCCCTCCTTCCACAACAGTCCTAGCAGCTCCTGAAGAAAAGCAGCATGCAAGCGTTTTGGGTGCTACTGGTCTCCTTGGAATAAGCAGCAGTAGCTCAGATGGTCTTTGGGCACAGGCTGGATCACATTTCACTGAGTTATTCTAAGGCTGAACACAGTTCAGACTGCATGAATTCCCTTTGAGAAATGTATGTGCTCACAACCACTGGAGCACACAGCCGGTGATCTACCCGTATAAAATGGCACAGCTCAAGCTCACAGCGCTTTCCCGTAGGACACTAACGGTCTCTGTGTTTGGGTTTACAAAAGCATTGCTAATCCTGCACGTACTACAAAGGTCTAACAGCAGTTGCTTACTGACAGCAGTAGCCCCATTCACAGTTAAATTATGCAACACCTCAGTGAGATTATGAGAGCTGACTGGTGTACTTCCATGCTGAGTCACGAGGGTGTTGAAGTATCATTTCAGTGATGAAGCACCAAATGAAATCCTCCCATTAGAAACAGCCTTAAAAAAACCTGCTGCTGCAATTGCACTCCAGTCACCTATTGTTCCACTCCTTTAATTAATGGACATTAGGCATTTCTTGACCAAACACCTACTGGATTAAACTAACTCTGACCTAGTCACCCAGTTACACTGTTTCATACCACATCTGTACAGCAGAGCCCTGAATAAGGGACTGTTACAAAGGCAAGATAAATCAGAGCTCACCTCTGATCTCAGCTGTTATCCAAGGCTCACCTCATGCCTCCACTTTTGGGTATACAGCTTGTTCACCTGTGTTCCCCATGGCCTTCTTTCAGAGCAGCCACCAAATCAGCCGGGGAGGTTTGAGTTTAGTGGGAGATGCTACCATGTTTGTGCACACTGGACGCTCTCCTGCCTCATGTAGGCAGCTGTAAGATTTTAAGTCGTGATTTGGACATCCCTGTATTTTACACATCTATACTGTGAAGAGACAAGAGACACCACTAATGCCACCACTGACAGACAGGCACCAAGACAAGTCATTAAAATAGTGCTAAAATTGCAAGGCAAGGTGACTGCTTTACTACCAAGTTACTCCTAACACAGCATGTCCCCTAGTTCAGACTAGTTTCTGTCAAGAAATACATCAGAATAGCCAAGATGTGACACAACAACAGACCAAACTTGTAAGACACTGTTCAAATTGAAGATATTTCATATATATGAATAAATTCTGGGTCTACTCACTGACTACCAACTCTAGCCAGCACATTATCCCTCTAAATAAAGCAGAACACAAAATGCTGAAGGACCACTGTATGTGCCGAGTCTAAAAGTAAAGGCTGAACCACTGGCATGTACCAGCACCATCACAACAACACTGAATGCTGTTCCAGGTGTGCAGTATTCACCTCACAGTCCTCAGCTGATTGATTACACAGGATTTCTCACACAACTCTACTGGCTCATCTCTCTGAAGTATCCAAAACGGATTCAGTTTGCAGCAGAAGAGTTGTGATCCTCTATTGTGAACTTTCACTTTCTTTTACTGGATACTGCAGTTTTCTCAACTTCATAATATTCTGAGCCCGCAGCCAGAGACCCACTGGCTACATCATACTAGTAAATTAAATAGTATCAGAGAACATTCCCAGGCACTAGAATACAACCAATACCAATCATATTATTAGAAAGATTTATGGCATGGTTTTGAGCCTTGCCAACCAGTATGCCCCCAAATAAGCACAGGAAGGTTCTCAGCAGGCAGTCTGGTGAGGGGGATGCATTACAGAATGTGCCAGAAAATTATATTTCCTACACAATTGTGACTCTAGCATTTAAGCTGGCCACAGGACACCTTGTGTCTAACGTGCCTTACTGTACTGGGTTTGCGTGGCAAGATTTTGGTAGCACGGAGACTTACAGGGGTGGCTTCTCTAACAAGATACAACTTCCCCCATGTCTGACAGAGCCAGTGCCAGCCAGCAAGGACAGACCCACTGCTGGCCAAGGCTGAGCCCATCAGTGACAGCAGCAGTGCCTCTGGGATAACACAGTCAAGAAGGGGAAAGAAGTTACTGCACAGGAGTAATTGCAGCCAGAGAAGAGACGAGTGAGAATATGTGAGAGCAGCAACCCTGCAGACCCCAAGGTCTGTGAAGAAGGAGGGGCAGGAGGTGCTCCAGGCCCCAGAGCAGAGGTGCCCCTGCAGCACATGGAGGTCCACAGTGGAGCACAGATCCACCTGCAGCCTGTGGAGGATCCCACAACACAGGAGGGGGATGCCCAAAGGAGGCTGTGACCCCATGGGAAGCGCATGCTAGAAGGTCCTGGCAGGACCTGTGGCCCCATAGAGAGAGGAGCCCACACTAGACCAAGTGTGCTGACAGGACCTGTGACCCTGTGGGTGAACCATGCTGGAGCAGCCTGTTCCTGAAGGACTGCACTCCATGGAAGGGATCCAGACTGGAGCAGTTGATTTAGATCTGCAGCCCATGGGAAGGACTTACACTGGAGAAGTTTGTGGAGACTCTTGTGCAAGGGACCCCACACTGGAGCAGGGGAAGACTGTGAGGAGTCCTCCCTCTGAGGAGGAAGGAGCAGAGCAGCAGAGACAACGTGTGACGAACCAACCACAGCCCCCATCTCCCAACCCCTTGAACTGCTGGGGGGGAAAAGTTGGAGAATTTGGATTAAAGTTAAGCCAAAAAAGGAGGGGAAAATGGGGACAGGGTGTTTTTAAGATTTGGGTTTACTTCTCATTATCCTACTCTGAGACAACTGGTAATAAATTCAATTCATTTTCCCAAGCCGAGTCCGTTTTGCCTGTGATGGACACTGGTGAGGGATCTCTCCCTGCCCTTATCTCAGCCCACGAGTCTTTTGTTGTATTTTCTCTCCCTGCCCAGCTGAGAAGGGCAGTGACAGAGCAACTCTGGTGGGCACTTGGTGCCCTGCCAGGATCAACCCACCACATTTACTTAGAAGCATCAGTGTAGGAAGGTTTGGTGAATCTTTTTAACCCCTTCTGGCTGCATGCTGGGTGGGGGGAGGGCACACTGAGCATTTAGCACTTTTGAGCTACTAGAGTAATAACTTCTAATTATTCATAATTACATCTTCAACTTGTGTAGAAAGAAGCTCACCAGTGTTTCACGGCTCAGTGCAACTACAGATGCAGACTGCGGAACTTTTTGCAGGTTAAACACACTTCAGAGGGAGCCGGTGCTGCTGCAGGATTAAGCCAGCAGCTTTCTTCTGCAGGCCATGAGTCAGTCGATGTGAGCACACGATAGCACAGCACTCCTTGCCACTGCCCAGACATGCCAGAGTCAGCCTCTTTTGTTCCGTGCTTTGTTCACTGATGGGAAAGTAGTTCACGATCTAGATGATTCCTCCGTTAGGACAGAAAGAGATTTAGAAGTCAAAGCTGCCTAGCTGCAGGCTGTTCGGCAAGTTTCGATGCGAGCCTCACCACCACTTTTCCACTGCATGTAGGTGCCACTTACACGCTGCTAGAGCCAGTGAGGTGGACAAATCTCACTTGTCCATCAAATCTGCTGGTGTGAGAGTCTCTATCACGGTTTGATAAGCAACAGAGCACAGCAAGTGAGTGAAGAATATCATATATATTAGCATCTGTGTTGGATACGAATTCAAGCAAGCTTTGTGGTTCCTCTAGTTTCGGCTTTTACCCATCAGCTTCTTGACTGAAGAAAGCCTGTGCTCTGTCCCTAAAGAAGATCCTTATTAGCTGGTAAATGGGATAACAGGTTCTCTCCTCTGCAGATGCTTTTACCAGAGACTGATGTTTTGGTAGATCAACAGGCTGCTCTGAGCTCCTGTGGTTGTGCAGAGCACAGGTTTCAAATCTCCCAGATCACCATCCTAGGGCCAGGATACACAGTCTCCAACCTCTGCTGTCAGCTGGGTAACAAGTAGCACATTACAGGTATAGATGTCTCTCTCTATAAATATATACTTCCCTATATTTGCATTTGTCCACTCTACTGATCTCAAAGCATAAAAGAAGGCAGCATGGGATCCTGTTCTGGAATAGGAAAGAGCCAGGTAGTTTCTTCCTACAGCACTGGAGCTGCCAGCTCTGATCCCCAGAGAATACACAAAGGCTTCCTACCAGCACAGCCACAGCAGCACCACTGCTACAACATGGAGCTTCACAAGAGCTCTCATCTGGAACTTGTTATGTTAATCACCGCTTGCTCTCTAGAAGGCAGACTGGCTCCACTCACCCCTGCCCACCTCTGGCTTCAATCTACAGTCTGCTCCTCCAGTAATCCCTATATGCAAGGGGTTGGACTGGAGCTGCTGCCTGGCTCTGACCAGGATGTGTACAGCCACTAGCATTAGAAACTAATTAGCAAGAGCTTTCCTGTGAGCAGCGCAGGACAATCATGGTCTGCAGTGCTGCCCAGAAAGCATTCAGCATGCTCCCCTTCCAAGTGGAAGGGAGTTCAAGTTTCCTTACATTTAAAAGAGGCAATAAGCTCCTCATCACATGGCAGAGGCAGACAAAGAACAACTCCCAGTCTCCAGCTATGGTTTGCGTGTGCTCAGGTGATGGAGCCAGTGCACTCCGAAGAGTTGTTGTGTGAACTGGCTGTACTTTGCAGAAGGTTGGCTGACAGGAGTGTGCACCTGGGACTGCCCACAGACAAAAATTAAGACTGTCAGCCTGCTTTTATGACTGGCAAGACATTGACATTACTGCACAGGCAGTGCAGAAAAGTTACACAGTGGAGTATGACAACACAGACCCCCATGCAAGGCAGGATACCCATGAGTATTTTAAGCTGGTTGGCAGTCAGTTTCCTATCTGTTGTATCAGCACCCTTGATTTAGTCAGGAGTCATTCTGCAAGAGCAATCCAAAAGACCTTTCAGTTATTAGAAACGCCTGAACACTAAGACACAAAATGAGTGGACATTAAAGAGAATCATGTTGCAAAAACACGGGCTATGGAGAAGATAGTTCTGCCAGACAGCAGAGCAGCAAGACACAGAGGTGAAGCAGCAAGCATTCTTCAACTGATAATACCCCAAGGAGTTTCTAACTAGAAGCCTAGCAGGGAAAGCCATGCCTTACAACACCTCCATGACTCAGTTGTTACTGCAGCTCCAGTGATTCAACGGGAAGTTCTATTGCCAACTCCATCCAAATCCCACTAACACACTGGTTTCCATCCAGCAAAGCAAGCCTCACTGGTGAGACTGGTCTCAGCAGCAAGATACAAACATTACAGTTGAGCGTGGCAAGGAGCCCAAGCTAACAGACTCCATTGGACCCGTGCCGGTTCCACAAGACCCAGAACGCCGACTGCAGCCAAGCACTGCTTGAGAAACAGAGCGCTTGGAAAACCACCACATTAGTAGATGTTGCCCCACAAGAGTTGCTTGTAGGAGGACCAAATGTTATCTCACCTTGAGGTGAGGCTTCACAGAGCAGTAACTTTTCCATTAGCATCCCCACAGTAGAAAGTGCACCATCCCGGGTTTCTAGCCAGGCCAGATAAGGCTCGTTGCTGCGGTGCACCAGTAGCCAGCAGAGCAGCAGTTCAAGTGAAGTACACTTGTCAGCCCTAACTTAGAGATCTGTTAACAAAGCTGACAGTCAGCACTCCAAAGGAGACACCGCATGCCTTCTGCATTTAAGAGTATCTTCTCAGCTCAGAAGTGAACCTGTAAGAACCATCAAGAGTCCTTGCACTGTTGGTCAAAACAACTTCCCCACTGTAAGTTCTCTGCCTATATCAAAGTCTAGGGAGCAACAAGAGCTCCTCACGTCTAATCCACAAATAAACAGTCTTTAAATATTACAATGCTCTGGTGCCTACTCAACAGCTCACAAGCATCCCCCCCAAACACAACCACTTATGTTTCTGCTCATATATATTCTGCTCACTTCAGAATGTTGAGACAGGACCCAGCTATAATCCCTAATTTCCTCCACAACCTTTAGCAGCACAAGACTACAGCTGCACTAGAACAGGAGAGAGCTGCTGTTCTAGCCAGCAGCTGATGTTCCCCACTGCTTCGCTACTTCTCTTGGCAGGAACAACACCTGTCCAGTCTGTTTGTTTATGGAGAGAGTTACCATAAATTTCCACAGATAAAAAGTCCATCACTTTGAGCTAAATCACTCTGAGATAAAGGCACCAAAGTAAAGGTGTCTCTGTTCCTCTTATAGGCAACTTGAGATCTAGCCAACAAATCCCTGACAAAGCAACTCACCTTGGAGTAGATGTGCAGGGGCTGGTCAGATAAACGTGCAGGGGCTGGTCAGATAAACGCTCTCTTTGGCTCCACTGATTACATCGCCTTGACTCTAATGAGGGCTTAGGCACCCAGCACACACAGACACCTACATTTAGGTACCTCAACATCAGCTGAACGCTGTCCTGAGGGACTAGCGACATTTGAACACAGCAAGCCCATCAATCTTCAGCTGTCATGGAGTGCTGTATTAGACGTCTTCTACCCTTTATTATCTCAAAGCTATTAGAATGAAAACACTAACGCTGCAACGCTGAAGCACTGCAATTTTATAATTGGCAGCACATACTCAGGAAAAGGCCCTATCTTGTCTCTCCCAAGAAGCTCCCTCCTCCCTGTTAGGAGGCCCTAAAATCCCAGCTCCTCAGGTGTCAGAAACAAGTGTGGAATGTCCCTCTCAGGGGTATTGGTATGGTTCTTGGACATGGGAATCACTTCAAGCAAGATCAGGACAAAGTGCTAGCATACAGGCCACCCGGAGACATCTGAGTACAGACAATGCAAAACACATACTTAAAATGGACCGATTTTGCTGCTAAAACAGCAGCCTACATTTCAGGTTCGTGCACTAACTTAATTTTAGAAGGCTTACAAGGTTTCTTGCACTTGCTGTAACTTGTCTCAGGTTGTTAGAGAGGATTGTTTGTTTCCAGAAATTTCAGAGTGCTGCCATTAAAAATGTGAGCTCTTCTCACCACTTTAAACTGAGAGAAACCTGGAACAAAGACTACAAAACTGCACCAGAGCTCCTTTACACCATACAAACTCCAGCTCATTTGTTGCTGCTCTACTCAGAGCTGACCAGCTACAGCAGTCACCATTTCAGTGGGAGGTGGCCACCAGCAACTCAGTGTTCAGATGGAGAAGCTCCATTTACAGTGCTAGATGAATGCTGTGACACTGCTCTGTGCATACTACAGAAAGAGTTTCCTCCTTATCCACTGCCTGCATGTTTAACAAGCAAGCTGGACTACCTAATTTCTTCTAATTAGTTTACATTCAGATAGGAATGACATCACCCTTGGAAAAAAGTTTGGCCTGCTCTGCTAAGCTTGTGTCAACCACCAGCATGGACCTACACCAGACGAAACAATCAGAACCCTCCTCTCACTACACAGGCTGGATTGCCCACTGCCCTCCTGCACCAGGATGTGCATCTTGGCTCAGTTGGCTTCCTGGCAGTGTTATACCGTGTAAAAGTTTCCATTCGAGAGAATAACAAGGTTAAACTGTTAAAATGGTACATGTATCAGCCTTCATATTTCAAGGAAGTCCATACCCCCTTCATAACAACAGAGGGCAATTACTCTTATAAAGGGTGTTTTAAGCAATAAAGTGTCACCTTGAAGGAGACCAGGAACCTCCCCAATCATTCCTGCAGGTAAGAGTACTCAGGAAGAAAACAACTATTGTTTGGCCACTTTCTTGTTCCTGTTTATTATTCCAATGACAATATGCATAGATGCATCAAGTTACACAGCAGGAGCCAAGGGCCAAGCCATGTGCCAGCAGCAGTGGCATCCATCCCAAGGATCAGACCACCAAGAACCCAACACGACCACGGCAGTGCCCACAGCACTGGAGTCTGGCAGATTCAAAGTACTGTGCAAGGTCACTCTGCTGCTGTGTCCAACACAAGAGGTTTTCAGCCACTCAATGCAAAATGATAATTATTCCAGATGGGTGGGAAAGGCAGATTAGTCCCTGTCACTGACATTTTGACATGGGGGAAAAGCCATGTGATCACCAGAAAGGAAACGGCCTCAGTGCTGAGTCACCCTGGAGAGCCCCGAGGACTTCTGCTCCTCCATGTGCTTACCGTGGAAACCCCTCGATCGGCAGTGCCACCCAGGCCTGAGTGTCTCATAGGCACAGGAGAACTCCTGACAAGCATATTTACTTCATGTCCTTATCATTTCTAGTAAGGAATATTTATCCACAGGGGAATTTTATCCAAATACAGTACAGAGGCTGCAAATTAACTGCAGTTTTCCCACTTCATTAAGCAGAAGCTTACTCAGAAGTTGAGAGCAGAGCCCTCCTCCCTTGGAACAGCGCTGCCTACACTCACATGTTTGTAATTTTTAGCCATCTCATAACGACTCACTGCCATGTGGGCTAGGAGGGTCCATGTCCAGAGCTACAGGCAAAGTTTACAGACAGAATGGTACAGAAAATCCAGAGGTATTTTGAGCAGCTCAGATCCCACTGTGCACTTTGTTCTGCCCACTCCTTATCTGACTGGTGCTGCATTTCATCCCTCGGCAAGTTTTAAATCAATTGTTGAATTTCAGAAAGAAAAAACTCGCTGGTTTTGATTTTGATGGCCCTGCCTGCTCACACCACCTCATGCTCCACTTTTTCCTCCTAACTCATCCAAAGAGGAAGACTCCACAGCCGGTGCACACTCAGGTCTGGTGGGGGGCACATGAGAAGCAAAGAGATGCACGTCCCTCATCTCAGAAGAAAGGGATGGGACTGGGGCTTTGTGTCCCTCGAGGGGCGGCCACAAGGCCTCCTGCGCCGCACCCTTCGACCGCACACGGGGCTCGACGGCGCCCAGGCTGCCAGCACAGACCAGAAGCAGCGAGCACAGCACTTCGCGGGGCTGCGGAGCCAGGTTTCCGCGGAAAGGAGCTCGCAGGCGGGGCGGGAGCAGGAGCAGGATCAGAGCCATCCCCTGTCCGCGGATGACACCTGGCGGCTG
Source organism: Callaeas wilsoni (assembly GCA_013398955.1). Lineage (NCBI taxonomy): Eukaryota > Metazoa > Chordata > Aves > Passeriformes > Callaeidae > Callaeas > Callaeas wilsoni. Next base: position 504 of record VWPU01011927.1, on the reverse strand, counting down.
CTGCTGCGGACCCAGCTCGCCCCACGGCTCAGGGCTGCCCCGAGAGCTGCTCCCGGGACACGGCGGCCGGGACAGGCCTCGCTGCCGCAGGGTCACCACGCTCCGGGGAGCGGGGCCAGGTCCGAGCACCGGCACCGGGGCGGCCGTGCGCCCAGCCGGGCAGCACCGGGACCTTTGTTTCAGTGGGCAGAAAGCAGAGTCCGGGCCCACCCTGCACTGCGCTGGGGCTCTCAGGCACAAAGGCGGCGGGAGCCGCCGACCCGCGCTCCCCGGGGCTATGCCGGGGCACGACAGGAGCGCCCCCGCTTCGGGAGTCACCCGTAACTTCGGCCACAGCCAAACCACCAAGATCCACACGCTAGCGCTCACCCGGACCCACCGCACACCGCCTCCGGGGCGCGACACGCCGGAGGGACGGCGGGAGCATCCCACCCCCCCCGGCCCTCCCCGGGGGCACCGAGGGGTCCCGCGGCCGGCGGGGGTGCGGGGAGCGCCGCCCGTCCG
>VWPU01011925.1:0-17799 GCA_013398955.1 Callaeas wilsoni | reverse complement strand
GTTATATTTTATATTTTATATGTTATATTACATGTATACAATAATATATAGCATATAATAATGGCACATAGAATGTAATAAATCCTATGTAATATACTATGTAAATAATAAGTTATAAATTATATTTAATATATCTATATGGAATTTATATATAAGTACAAATATGTAATATAGAGAGATCTAATAACAATATTTAAAAAAAAAAACAACAACAAGATTTTAAAAATTTGTTTGGATTGAGGGTGGTTGGGGCAGGTCCTGGGAATGATGGAATTCCTTGCCTGGGGCTGTTCCTGGCCGAGATGGAGCAGCCCCAGCACCGAATCCAGGCCCATATCTGGATCAGGGCCCCGTCTGATCCAGATGTGAGGCCACACAGCATTGACCACTTTTCACCTTCTTCACGGAAAATCAGCTTTTTTCACCAAACACTTGTGTGCAAAGTGCCACTTCTCAAATATCTGAGGCCTCTGCGCACAGGAAACCACTTCTCCCTCTCCAAATCCCAACCTTTCAATCAAATTGCCTAAACCTTGCAATTTTGGTCAGGCCTCAAGCTCAAATGTTGTGGGCCTGGAGGAAACCGCTCTGGTTTCCAGGCTCAGATGTTTCGGGGTTGGGTGTCCACTGCTTTGAACGCAGCGTGAAATATCCCTAAAAACCATGAAAAAATCCCCTAAAAATGAAGTAAAAATCCCGCCAGCCCCGAAGGCGGAGCTGCCGCAGCCCAAGGCGGCGTGGCGGGGAGGGAAGCGGGGCTGGCAGAGCTGGGCTGGCTGCGGGCGGGAGCTCGGGAATGCTCCGGCAGGTGCCGGTGCTGCCGCGGCCCCGTTACCTTCGCAGGTGTCGGTTTCGGTGCGGAACACGAAGCCCTTGGGGCAGGTGCAGGTGTAGCTGCCGGGGGTGTTCCTGCACAGCCCGTTGTCACACAGCAGCCGGTTGACGCTGCACTCGTCCACATCTGGGGACAGATGTGGGATCTGTGAGCTGCTTTGGGCTGGGAAGGGTTAATTTCCCGCACACCATCCCAGGATGGACCCACGGGATCACTGATCCCAGCCCAGCCCCTCACAGGCACCCCAACAATCCCAGCCTGTCCCAGAGCGCTGTCCCAATGCTCCTGGAGCTCTGGCAGCCTCGGGGCCGGGACCATTCCCTGCGGGAGTTCAGTGCCCAGCACCTTCGGGGGAAGAACCTTTCCCTGAGATCCATCCCAACCCTCCCCCGGCACAGCTCCAGCCGTTCCTGGGTCCTGTCCCTGCTCCCGGAGTGCAGAAATCAGAGCTGCCCCTGCTCTTCCCTCACAAGGAACTTGCAGAGTCCCCCCGGCTCTCCTGGAGCTCAACACCTGCCCACGGGGAGCAGGGAATGAATCCCTGTTTCCCTTTCCCCAGTAAACCGTCCTTATCCCAACCCATGAGTGCTCCAGCTTCTACCCTTCCCGTCCACTGCCGGAGGAGCGAGCAGGGGGCTGGGAAGGGGCCAGGAAGGACTGGGTTCCACCACCACAGGAGCCCCGGCAGCCGGAGAGGTGCAGAAACGCAGCCGCACCCTCCCGGCAGGGCAACCTCAAATCCCACCTTGCGGGTCCTCACGCGGCTTTCCCAGAGGATTTGGGACAGTGCTCGAGGGCATCAGGGGCTGCTCCAGCTGCCGGAGGTGCCTGGCACCCCCCAGCACCCCCTGAGCCCCCGGCGTGCCCAGCCGGGCCCCGACTCACCCACGCAGTTCTTGCCCGTGGGGTCGGACTCGTAGCCCAGGTTGCAGATGCAGCGGTAGCTGCCCCGCAGGTTCTCACACATCCCGTTGGGGCAGATGTCGGGGTTCAGGGCACACTCGTTGATGTCTGACAGGGAAAAGAGTTACGTGAGATGGACCCCAGCAACTGCAAAGACAGAAGCCTTCCACCTCCTGGTTCTCCACTGAAATCATGGAATCCCGGAATGGTTTGGGTTGGGAGGGACCTTAAAGCCCATCTCGTTCCACTTCCACTGTCTCGGGTTGCTCCAAGCCCCGTCCAGCCTGGCCCTGAGCACGTCCAAGGATGGGGCAGCCACAGCTTCTCCCTGTCCTGTCCGCTCCCCTGGTTTGGCCCAGAAGGTCCTGCCCCAGCCCGGGGCTCTGAGCTCAGGAGGAGAGGATAAAGGGCTGGGATAAGCCCAATTTTATGTCAAGGGTTCTCAGGTCCTTGTGTGACATCCCTAAACCTTCTTTACCCCAGCACTGAGGCCAGGCCATTTAATCATCCCTGGATTCAGCACCGAGTGACCCAGAAGGGTGGCAGCCAGGTGGGCACCACCCCTTCCCCTGCAGCAGCATCCCTTCCTCTGCTCTTCTGGAGCCAATCCCTGGTGCCAGGGCAGGGATTCCAGCCTGGCAAGCCCCGGGCAGCCCGTGCTGGCACCGCAGTGTCCCCGCAGTGCCAGGTGGCCAGGGCTGCCCGGGCGCGGCTGGCCTTTGTCCCCGCGCTCTCGGAGCTCGGCTCCATCCAGGGAAACGCGGCCTGGAGAGCTCCGAGCGCAGTCCTGGCTCCGGACAGGGATGCAATGACCAGAGCACGGCCTTGCTAGAAGGAGTCTTATCATTCCCGTGGGACTGCCTCCGGCCAGGACACGGAGCCCGGGATGGGAGCCCAAGGAGCCACCAGGGCTTTGCCTCTGGCTGCTTCCCACTTGGAAGGCTTGGCAAGGCCGTGGCTGCCTGGCTGCTCTGTGCTCTCCCTGCCGATCCGAGCGCTGCCCAGGGCTGGCACTGCGACCTCTTGGAACGCAAAGCAGCCCCTTGGCAGCGCGCCTTTGTCACCTCCCTCTCCCTGGGACTCCCCAGGCAGGAGCTGGAGAGCAGAGGAGGGAACTGACCGGGAGGGCACGAGGGTCCCGCTGCCCATCCCCATCAGAGCAGGGAGCAAAGCCCAGCCCCTCCCTTCCACGCTCCCACAGATCCATCCCCGCTCTGTGGAACGCGGCTGAGGGTGCTGCGGGATGTGCCCGTGGAATCCCGCACGCCCCTCTGGAACCCTGCACATCCCTGAGGAATCCTGCACCCACCTCTGCCGTCAGCCGTTATCCCGATGCCGCTGCTGCAGAGAGCCTGGAATTCCGCTGGGAACAGAGCAAAACAGAGCCATCAGCGTGGCTGGACACTCCCCGCAGCGACGTTCACTGAGCTTAGAGCTGGGTTTAATTCTTTCTTTGTCAGAATGGCAGCGCTAGGCCTGTTTATGCTCATACAACACAATCGCAGAATTTCCGGAGTGGGAAGGGACCCCAGGGATCATCCACAGCCCAGCCTCTGGCCCTGCCCGAACACCCCAGCAATCCCACCCTGTGCCTGGGAGCGTTGTCCAAACTCTCCGTGAGCTCTCCCAGCCTTGGTGCTGTGACTTTGTGCATTTTAAGGCTGGTATTCCCAGTTCCAGCATCCCAGCACCAGATCCGGGGATCCACTCTCCGTTTTTTGACTGCCTGGCACCCCTTTCCCCATCCCTACGGTTCTCCAAGCCGCCCGAGCCATCCCAGTGACCCACCGGGACACCCCCGAGCACCTTCCCTGCCCCCAGCACACCCGGGGCTGGACTCACCGGAGTTCTTGGCCGGGCAGGGCTGGCAGGGCTCTCCAAAGCCGTGATCCGGGTTGGCGCAGCAGCACTCGGATTTGGTGACGGCGCCGGGGAAGGGGCGGGCGCAGGTGCCCTTTTTGATGCCCCCGTAGCAGGTGCTGCGCATGTGGGTGTCCACGCAGACCCGGCCGTCCACGCCGATGGCCAGGCCCCCCAGGCACTCGCAGCGGAACGAGCCCTCCGTGTTGATGCACCAGCCGTTCATGCAGATCCCGGGCGTCTCGCACTCGTCGATGTCTGCGGGAGGGACACGCGGGACTGAGCTGACCTCAGGGTGAGGGACACGAGGAGAGAGGGTCGGGACACGAGGAGAAAGGGTTGGGACACGAGGAGAAAGGGTCGACATGCAGAGAGAGGCTCAGGACACAGGACAAGGCATTGAGACACAGAGACACGGCTCAGGACACACTGAGAGAGGCTCGGGACACACTGACATTTCCCTTTTTCCCATTCTCCCTCCACGGGACAGTTTCCGGCAGCAGAGCAGGAGCTGCCAGGCCTCACCCTCGGATTCCTGAGCTGCCCGTGGCCTGAGGCACTGCCAGGGGACCGGGGCTGTGGGCAGGGGCTGGGAGTTTGCTCACCCACGCAGTAGCGCCCGTTGGGAGCCAGGACGAAGCCGGGTTTGCAGATGCACTTGAAGCTCCCGTCCTCGTTGATGCACATCCCGTTGAGGCACATGTTGGTGGTGGCACACTCGTCGTGGTCTGGGGGGACAGACGGGACCCCAGAGCTGCAGCAAGACCCTCCCATGCCCAAAAACCCGCTGTGGCCCATCCTGTGGCGCTGGGCCTCAGAGGAGACAGGGGTTTGGGTGGAAGGGACCTCCAAGAGCATCAGCTGCGAGCCCAGGGTCACCTTTCCTGGTCAGAGCTGTCCTGCTGCACCCCCAGTGCTCCTGGAGCACCTCCTGCTCCAGCCCCAGCCCTGCTGATCCCCTGCACCCCAAACCCCACAGGACCACAACACCCCCAGGAAACACCCCCCCTTTCCAGCCCTCGCCTTGGGGGACATCCCAGATTAAAGCCCCGGGGAGAACACGATCCCAGCTCAGCACCGAGCTCCTGGAGGCCACCAGGACCCTCACCGACGCAGTTCTTGCCGTCGGGGGTGATCTCAAAGCCGGCGTTGCAGATGCACTGGAAGCTGCCGTCGGTGTTGACGCAGCGCCCGTTCCTGCACATCACCCCGTTCATGATGCACTCATCGATGTCTGCAGGGAAACCACCCAAAAGTGGCAGCAGGGGGACACTGGAGCAGTCCCAGCGTAACATCCCCCGTAAGAAACCCAGGCAGGTGCCCTCAGACACAGGAATTCGTCTTCAAAATGTCCCATTTGGAAAATACGAATCTTTTCCCACGGCCAGGCAATGCGGGAGCCTTTGGAAGCCGCTTTTTCAGGAAAGGAGAAAATAAAAACTTCACGGCTTGGGCACTGCCGGGGAAATCTGCCCTTGCTCGTTGTTCCCGTGGTGGAACATTCCTTTCCCATCGTTCTTTTTTCGGCAGTCCCTCACTGCAGCAGCATCTTGGCAGAACAGCCCTGCTGGAAATCCTGCACCCGCACAAATACGGCCCAGAATCCCCCCTTTTGTCCAACAAAGTTCTCCCAACAGAGTTCTGCTCTTGGGGAGGACTCTGCAGGTCCCTCGATTGCCACCAGAAAATTTTAAGGAAGGCCAAGGCAGAGGAAACTTCTCCTGGACAGATCCCATCCCACACGTGGCGGTGCTGGCGACCCCTCACTGCATTTCACCCCTACGACCCTTTTTGGGTGCCAGGGGCTCTGCCGACCCCTCTGCCAGCCCTGCAGCCCCCCAGAAAGGGGGGAGCAGCCCTTACCAATGCAGGCCTGCTTGGTGGGGGTGCTCTGGAAGCCCTCGTGGCACTTGCAGTGGTAGGAGCCCGGGGTGTTGACACAGTCTCCGTGGACGCAGGGGCTGCTCGAGCACTCGTCCACATCTGCAAGGGGGGAAAACCCCAGCTGTGAGGGGCACAGCAAAGCCCAGGAACAGGAAAACCAGCCCGGAGGAGCCTTGGGAGCTTTGGGAGCAGCCCCTACTCACCAATGCACTCCCCTCTGACGTCCTGCTTGTAGCCCATGTTGCACTCGCAGCGGTAGCTGGACGGGGTGGGGATGCAGCGCCCGTTCAGGCACAGGTTGGTGAAGTGTTTGCAGATGTCGATGGTCTGGTTCAGCGTGGCCGTTCCTGGGGAGCACAGGGAGGGTTGGGAGCCCTTGGATGAAGTGAGGGAAGGTTAGGGAGCCCTTGGATGAATCAAAGGAGGGTTGGGGAGCCCTTGGAGGAAGCACAGGGAGGGTTGGGAACCCTTGGAGGAAGTGAGANGGGGAGCCCTTGGATGAAGCACAGGGAGGGTTGCGGAGCCCTCGGATGAAGTGAGGAAAGGTTGGGGAGCCCTTGGATGAAGGACAGGGAGGGTTGGGGAGCCCTTGGAGGAAGTGAGGGAGGGTTGGGGAGCCCTTGGATGAAGTGAGGGAGGTTTGGGGTGGCCTTGGAGGCAGCACAGGGAGGGTTGGGAACCCTTGGAGGAAGCGAGAGAGGTTTGGGGAGCCCTTGGATGTCCCAGGAGCTCTCTGGGGGGACATCAGAGGGGTCCCAGGTCACAGAGAAAGCAAGGTGGGGAGGCTGAGAGCGAGGCGGTGACGGGAACGCTCCATTCCTCTTTGGGAATCGGGGAGATATTCCAGACCCGAGCCAGCCTCGCTGGATCCGTTTGCGGGCTCAGCCCCTGCCCAGCGCTGGTGCCGCATCCGAGCGCTGCCCGGAGCCAGGACACCCCTGAGCGCACCCCCTCTGCTCCGTGTCCAGCCGGGAGCGCATTCCAGCCCTCGGGAACAGCCCCTGCTCCCAGAGGCAGGCTGGGCGGCAGCGGACAAACCCGGGGATTACCGATGCTGGAGCTGCCCGGGCCCATCCCAGGCAGTCCCGGGATCCCGCCCTGTCCGTTCGCCCCGTTCGGGCCGATGCCTCCGGGCCCGTTCAGTCCCGGCCCGACTCCGTTGGGTCCGAACCCAGGAATTCCTGGAAAGTTCCCAGGGAAGCCCGGCACGACGGGGAGTCCCTCGATGCAGAGCCTGCGGTACTCGTCTGAAACAAAACAGGGCTTTTCCAGCAGCGCCGGGATCCCCCTGCAGGGAACGGAGGGATGCAGAGGGATGGGCAGGGAGCAGAGGGTGGGTCCTGATGGGAACGGGAACAGGAAGCGATGGGAATGAGGCAGAGGGACGAGGAGGGGTTGAACACCCCTCACCCCACAGCACACCATGGGGCACAGCTTGCCAGAGGGTCTGGCAGAGCGTTTTTGGGACTCCCGGCACCGTGGGATCCCTCCAGGCAGGGAAGGACGGGACGCGGGAGGTGCCGGGCACTGGGAAGCTCCATCCCCAGGGCTGGGGCTGAAGGAACAGATGGAGCTCCATCCCTGCTCCTCCTCCTGCCTGGGCTCGCCCTCGTCTGCCCCAGGCTTCAGCTGTGGTGGGAGCCAAGGAGAGGGAAGGGATCGGGAGCAGGAGGAGGACAGGGATCAATCCTTGCCTTGGCTCAGCTCCCCTGGCTCAGCCCCAGGTGAGGCCCGGGCAGGAGGAGCAGCACCCCCGGGTGATGGGGTTGGGCTTTGGGACGGGACACGAGGAAGTGGCCTCAGGCTGTGCCAGGGGAGGGTTAGGATGGAAAATTTCCTCAGGTGGCTTTGGCAAAGGAGCCCCCATGCCTGGAGGGGTTTGAAAGCCATGGGGGTGTGGCACTTGGGGACAGGGTTTGGTGGCCTCGGCAGTGCTCTTGGAGAGCTTTTCCAACCTTGTTTTACAACACCCACCGTTTCAGGATGCTGGGGTGGCAGCAGGGCCAGCCCAGCCCGGCCCCGGGGGTGTCACTCACCCGAGCCCCGCACGGGGCACATCTCGGGGGTCTGGCCGATGGCCCAGCAGCGCCCCGAGTCACAGCAGCACTGCATCCTGCTGGCCTGGCCCGGCACGTCCCCGGCACAGCGGCCGCCCAGCAGCGCCGAGAAACACGTCCCCAGGCGCTGGTCTGCAGGGGGAGGAGAGGGAGAGGAAGAGTGAGACACAGTCACAATGTGCCACCACCACCCTCTCAGCCAAGCCCTGAGGGCCCATTCCCAATGGAATCTCTCCCGGCCATCCCCTCTCCCCTCTCCCCCCTGTTCCGCCTCATCCTCCCAGATCACGAGGTTCTCCCTCTGGAGCATCCAGGAGCTCATTCCCAGTGTTCAACCTCCCATTCCCGTTTCTGCTCTCCGGTCCAGGCAGAGCAGAGCCAGGGCTGGGCACTCCCTCCCCATGGGGCTCTCCGCTGGGAGCTGCATTCCCTGCCCTGCAGGAAGGACAAGTGACCCAGCAGGTTCTGGATGAACTCCCAGAGCACAGAACAGGGAGATTCCCACCTCATCCTGTGCCTCCTGCCCTCCCGAAGCCATGGGGTCACAGCCATGTGTCTGCCCTCCTGCTGCCTCCCCTGCCCAGCATGTCCTGAGCACCTCAGGTCCCGAACTGTCCCACATCCCAGGCTTCCCACGGGGAATCGTCCCCTGCCAGCTCCCAGCACCTCTCACTGAACAAATGCAGCCGTTCCCAGTTCCAGTTCCCTCCAGGCTCCCGTTCCCAGCGTGTCCCTGCCTCGGGCCGTGGCTGATCCCAGCCAGACTGAGCTGGGAGCAGAGGGAGCCCTGGATGGGGTCGAAGGCACTCGCCCCGAGCCTGGCCCTGCTGGGGGGTTTGTGGCTCCCAGGGCACTTCAGGGTTTCTCACAGCCAACAGGCTCCACCTGGCCCCAATCCCTCCAGGAAAACCTGGAATCTTCCTCTCATTCCTCTCCCACCTTGTTTTTTCTCAAGTCGGTTAATGAGGGGGAAAGTCTCCCGGGATGTGGCTGCCAGCAGCCAGCAGGCTGCCACTTCCCGGGAATGTAATTGGAATTAATTGCCTGGGGCTGTTTGATCTGTGGGCTGTGGGTGCACTTGTGCTCCCAGCACAGCTCGGGACCCGCAGGGGACAGTGACCCCAGTTCAAACCAGCAGGTCCTTCCTCAGGCACGTCCCCCAGCCCTGCCCAGAGCCGGCTGCGGCGGGAATTGCTCCTTTCAGGAAACTTTATCCACTAAAAACACCCAGCAGAGAGAAAGTCAGAGCTGGAGAAGGGAAATTTGAAAGCAGGGATCGAATGCAAGACTGGATTAGCTCCTAATCCTGAGGAAGGGGAGGAGAAGCCCTGGGGGTGTTCGGGTCCCAGGGCACGGGTTTGCACAAAACCCCAGTAAAGCAGAAAATGCTGCAGGAGAGAGGGGAGGGGAAATTCCAGATGGGATTAGAGAGAGCTCCGAGGTGGGGATCGAGCCCAGAGGGCTCTGGGGGCTGACAAGGTCCAGCCAGGATGGCAGAGCAGGAGGGGGAGTTGGTCCTGCTCATCCTGAGGGGCCAGGAGCGATTCCAGGCTGGATGTGGGGCTCTGGCAGGACCTGCACCCATCCCATGGAGCGTGTCCTGATCCCAGGAAAAGCAGCAGAGATTACCCAGCACGGCCAATCCCACAAAACTGGGCTGGTGCGAGGTGTCCCTGGACATCCCTGGGAGAGCTCTGAGGTCCCTCCCAACCCATCCCACGATTCCATGACCCTCGTGTTTCCTTCTTCCTCTTGCTTAGACCAAGGTGGGCCAAAAGGGCTCCCCGGGCAGGCAAAGCCCTCAGTGAAACCCTCCCAGCCCTCTCCGAGCCCGGGTTTTGCCAGGCTCAGCAAGACCCAGAACTTGAGGCACTGAATCTGCTGTGCCGAGGAGAGGCACAACCCAAATCCTTCAGAGCTTTGCTGCATTCTCAGGGAAAAAAAAAGAAAAAAAAAAGAGCTCAAGGAGGCCAGTGCAGGAGTGCTGAGTCGCCGGGAGGGAGGGAAGGAACACCATGTGCACGTCTGGGAATGCACTGAAAGGCCATTTTTCTTCATTTGAAAATTATTCTCTTAAGCTGCTCTGGAAGAGGAACCCGTTGTACCAAGGAAAAGCCACCGAGCCCCCCCAGCTGCTGGAGCAGCTCCTCGTGCTGCCTGCAGAGCCCTTCTCAAGCAGGAATGAACGGGGCTGCTACGGCCCGGGGTGGGACTGGGCTCTGGGTGTCGAGTCCAGGGTGGGACTGGGCTCTGGGTGTCAAGCCCAGGGGCCTGAATCGTTCCATAAACGTCCCCTTTGACCAGTAAAACCTGGTGGGGTTTTACTGGGGCAGGCACTGAAGGCAGCTCGTGGCACCGGGGATCAGCTCAAGCTCCGGGTGTTGCTGTTCCAGCTGTGAAAACCTCAGGAGATCTCTGCAGTGCCATAAAAAAGGTGTTTGCTCTGCTAAAACGGGAGGGGAGTGGATTGAGGGCCAGTGCTCCTAAATTCCTCCACGTGAGGCACCGTGTCACCTCCGGGGTGACAATCTCCCCTCTCCTGGTGCTGCTCCTGCTTTAAAGGTGCCCACATCCTTTATCCATCTTCCATCCCCCCGCTGCTCCCTTGCTTTATTTCATGGGATGTGAACCTGGGGCCCGAACCCACCCCAAACTCTCCAAACAACCCCTGAGGCCCCCTCGAGCAGAGCTGGCAAAATTTGGGTTCCAGGCAAACCCCACCCCAGCAGGAACTGTGGATTTTGCCAAAACAAACCCTGCTGGTCCCAAGAAGGGAGCTCAGGGAAAGGCTGGAGCACCCAGAGCCAGTTCAGGTGGAGTCAGAGTCCACTGCAGCTAAATCAGCTCAGGACTATTTTTAAATCTGGGCTTTCTAATTTTATTTATTTTCGTTTCTTGAAGTTCTTGGTTTCAAGGAAAGTGGGGAATGTCCACATGACTCATCCCAGAGCTGTCACACCCCTCTGGGCTCATGGCAGGGGCTGGGAAACAGCAGGAAAAAATTCCATTCCCATTAAAATCTATCAGTTTCCCAAACAAGAGGACTTGGGCTTTACTTTCTACTCACACTTCACAACATTTTTTTCCTCCTGGAACTAAAACATTTAATCCTGCTCCAGGATCTGTGGCAAGAAAATAATTCTGAGCTGATTTTTTTTTTCTCTGTATTAATTTCCACAGAAAGCTGCACCTGACACTGCGCATTGCACCACCGAGCTCTGCCTGCTCTGCAAGAATTCCTCTTCCCAAATCTCCCCATCCTCACCTTCCTGAAGGCAAATGCACTTTCTGACAGGGGAAAAAAACCTGGGATTCCTCTGGACTAAAGCAGGAGCCCCTGCTGAGAGCGAGTAAACACGGAGCTGGTCCTTTATCCCAGGAACTGGGCTTTGATACCAATGGACCATCAAATATTTGCGGGCTTTGGAAAGGAGTTGTGATCTGTTAAACACCCAAAATTCTGTGAGAGGAGCACAGGGATCCTTCCTCACTCCCACCGCACTCCCAGCCCCACACCTTCCTCCCAGTCCTCCTCCTCCTCCTCACGTCCTTGTCAGCCCTTTCCAGCACTGAGGCCCCACAGCCCAGATTCTGGAGAGGGAGAAGGAGCAAGGGAATCCCGCTGGGAGCAGGACGGACCAGTGAGCACCCGCAGAACTGAGCATTTCCCACCTATCCCAGCAACAAATCCCTCCGAGGACGTTCCCAGCCCTGCCAGGCCCCCGGAGCAGCCGAGATCCCGGTTTATCCTCTCACCGAGGCAGCGGGATCCGTCGGGGCTGCTGGCGAAGCCGCGGGGGCAGGAGCACACGTAGCTGCCCACGGTGTTGGTGCAGTCGCCGCCGTCGCACACCCCGGGGATGGCCCCGCACTCGTCCACGTCTGCAAGGGAGAGAATCCCGCTGGGAGGATGCAAAACCTCTCCTGCCCCCTCCAAACCCGGGGCACGGAGGATGGGAGCTGGAGTTCCAGGGGGCCACGGGGTGCTTGAGGGCGTAAAGGGTCTCCAGAGCTCTCCCAGAGGGGGATTCATGGAGCCTCTGCTTCCCTCCCCGGGGAAGGTTAGGCTGGACACCAGGAAGAAATTCTTCCCAGAAAGAGGGATTGGGCCTTGGCGGAGCCCCCATCCCCGGAGGTGTCCAGGGAAAGCCGGGATGTGGCTCTCAGTGCCGTGGGGGTGGTGGGCCATGGGCTGGAATTGCTGATCCCTGTGCCCTTCCCAGCCCGGGATATTCCATGATTCCATTCTCCGATTCTACTCCAGTCAGGAGGGGAACACAAACTCCTGCTTGGCTCTTTAGGACTCTCAGATTCTGCCCCCGGCCACCGCCTGAGGCGTCCCCGAGCCCTCCGGTGCTGCTCTGGCTCTTTGATGCTCAGAGTCCCCCAGACAGAAAATCCTGGAGAGCTCCCAGGGCAGCGGAGCAGAACCAGAAAACACCTCCCCCACCTGGGCCCCTGCAGCCAAAAAGAGATTTTATCAGCCGGCCTCTCCTGTCGTTCAATCCCAGCCCTGCCCTGAGCTGCAATTCCCGGAGCTCTGGAAGGAAGAAGCTTTAGGAAGGCAAAGTTCTGCTATTGGTGATAAAAAACCAGCTCAAAACTTCGTGTGGCACTGGGGAGGTTGTTGGATCCGAGATCCGAGGGCAGCCGACAGATCTGTGCCTCTGACACCCCTCACTCACCCCAAGGCAGCACCAGGGGCAGCAGCGAATCCCATTCCTATGGAAAACCAGGGAATCCAAGAGGCTCACTCGAACTCCAATTCTTTTTTCCCCCCTTGAAAATCCCAGCGCTGAGCAGCAGGAACAGAGCCCGTTCCTCCAGGACTCCACATCCTGTGCTCCGGGAACCTGAGCCCTGGGCTTTGTTGTCCTTTCAGTTCTTCCCCTGCACATTTTCCTTCTCGGTTTTCCCTCTGCGAGTGTCCCGTGGTGGTTTGGATCCGTTCAGGCAGAGCTGACCCAGTGGGACGGGTTCGTTCCCCTCTCATTAACACCCAGCGCTGGGAGGGAACTCTGCCAGCTCCGGCCTGGCTCCTTCCCGACTTTTCCAACCTTCTGTTCAAAATTAAAGCAGGATCCTGAGCTCTGCTGCTCAGACAATGGCAGGATTCAAGGCGAACGTTGATTTTGGAGCTGGGCTCCGCTCGCCGGGCTGGGATTGGAATTGGCCCCGTCCTTAAGGCTGAAAACGCTGGAAAAGCCAAAGGCTGCAGAGCCTCTGGAAGAGCTGGAGCTGCAAAGCTCATCCCACACGGTGCCCACAGACCTGTGGGAACCTCAACCTCTCCATGTGCTAAAAATCCAGGATTTGATGGAGAAAACATCCCCAGGGGTCCTGCTTTGGGATCGCTCTGGTGCAGCACCGGGGACTCGCTGCCCTCCCCTCCCAGAAAGGACACAGGACCCGCGGAGGGGGGAATGGAACCTCCAAACCACCCCAAATCCAGGGAAACGAGCTCTGGATGGAGCCAAACAGTGAGCTCTTCTGAGGGGTTTTGTGAGGAAATGGAAAGAAAGTGGTTTTCGGGTTCCATCCGCCCATGGAAAACTCTGGGAAGCTCCCTGTGGTGCAGGAACACCAATGAGAGGCAACAGAGCCTCGTCTCCATCGGGAAATTCGTGGTTTTGTGCCCTGGTGACAAAAGCCTGGCCTGTGGGGACATAAGGGGGGAGAAAAATAGGTGAGATTTGGAATCCCAGGATTTGTTCCCCCGGGGAAAATGTCCTGGAGAGGCCCAAAATGGCCAAATCCTGGCTGGATTTGAGCTGAGGTTGTTGCACACAGCTTGCCTGGAGCCTTCCACTCCCATTCCTGGTGTTTCTCCACGGATATTTTTTTGTGTCTTATCACCCTGGACGGATTTTGGACGCAGGACACATTCCTTTGGGAAGCATCCTGGATGAGGCACTGGCATTACCTCACTGATAGCAGAGCTTGGCCTTTGTCCTGCAGCACAGGAAGGGCTGTTAAAAAGTGAAATTCTTGGCAGAGAAACCCTGGAATTATGGCAGGAAAAGCTTTGTCCAGCCAGTGATTCCCCCTTAACTCCACACCACGGGATTGTTCCCTTCGGTGTCATTTTTCCGGTTGCTTCCAGGATAATTTAAAAATGCCACGACCCCCACCCCCCCCTTTCCCTGTGATTTATGGATCCAGGTCTCTGGAGCAGGAGGATGTGTCCGAGCTCAGCTTTGATGTTCCCTCTCTCCAGTTGCACCAGGAATTTTCTTGTGTCCTCAAAAATTTTCCTGAGTTAAGAACTCAGCTGGGTCCAAACCTGCCCTTCTCCCCAGGCTCTCATTCCCCCAAAATCTCCACAGAGATTTTTTTCCTTTTTTTTCCTTTTTTTACCAGCGTGGGATTGGTTCATTCATCCCTAACCTGGCAATTTCTGCCCTCTCCGCTCATCTTTTTGTACAACATAAACACAATTTTCGGTGCTTCCCAAGCCGACCTTGTCTCCAGCGTCTTCTAGGGAGCAGCCTGACCCCTCTCCTCCCTAAATCCGGCACTTCCCTGTTTCCCAGACTCGGATCCCTCAGAAAGGGAGCAGTGCCAGAAATTCTCCTCATGCAGCGCACAGCCCGGGAGCTCGGGATCCCCGGAGCTCCTCGGAACGCAAAGGACAAAGGGATGACACAAAGCTCCCTCTGGAAGCGTCCCGTTCTCCAGGGATGAGCCTGGGACAGAGCAGCCCCGGACCTGGAGGAGGCTCGGGTGCCATCCCCGCTGGAATGGGGCACACGAGTCCCTGAGAGGAAAAAGGACTCGTTTTCCTGCTGGAGCTGAGCAAAATCCACCCAGGGAATATCCAGCTGCAGCCGCCTCGTTTGCTCGGACATCGGGGCCTCCCTTATCGGCGTGGGATATCTGGCACGGGAAAAGCATCTTTATCCTTCGGGACCGAGTTCCAGGTGCCGTGGTGTCAGGAGATCAGGTTTGTGTCAGGAGACAAGGATCGCTCTGGGAAGGCAGCGCCGTTATCTCTGTTCCCACCGGGAAGGCAGCGCCGTTATCTCTGTTCTCACCGGGACACGGCCGGGGCAATTCTGGCACGAACCGCCGGCGTTAATGAGGGGACATCGTTAATGAGGGGACATCGTTAATGAGGGGACATCGCTAATCAGCGAGCTGAGCTCTGCGCTCCGGCTCCAGCACAATCCCAGCTGCTGATTTCCCTATTTCCCTCCCCAGCACAAACCGCGAGCTCTGGGAAGCCGGGGAGAATCTCCCAGAGATGTTTAATCGAGGGTTAATATTCCCTGGATGCCGGGCTTGGGTGGGGAATCTGGAAATGAAAGGGAAGCATCTCCTCTTCCCACAGCAGAGAATTCCCTCCTTTCCCCAGCTGCAAATTAACCCAAAACTGAACAAGGGAACTCCTGCGGAGCTGGGTTTGGGGCCTGGAGCACACGTGGATAACAAATCCATCCTCTGGCTGCTGCCGTGATCAAACCCCTGGGCTCAGTGGGGAGGACACTCGGACCCAGGCAGAGATTTGGGCAGTTTCAGCAGGAATGCGAAGCTCAGGAATCTGATGCTCCATCTGCTGGAACCGAATTCCTGACGGATCAAAGCGTGCAGGAATCTCGGAGGTTTTTGGGCCCAAAATCTTCCTGTGTTCATGAAGCGGGAGAGGAACCCTCTCTATTCCCCCATCCTGATCATTTTAGGGAATCACATTCCTAGAGGGGAGCAGTGACACCCCAAAGGTGATTCCACTTCCCCAGGATCCCCCTCAGCTTCTGGTGGCCCTGTGGGGACAGGGAGGGGACACAGCTGGGCAAGGAGCCCTCAGACCCCGTCCCTTTGGAGCAGCCCTCCTGTTTGTGTCATTCCCAGCAGGACTCCCGGATCCCAAGGGCAGCATCCCGTCCAGGTGGCGATCCCAGGGAAGGAGCAGCCCCTGGGAATGCTGGAGCTGTCCCTTTTTGAGGGCAGGACAGGGAGGGGAGGCTGTTTGGGGCTGCTTCTGCAGGCGCTGGGGGAAGTGGGAGGCCCCTCGCATCTGGAGGACAGATCCAGGCCACGGGCTGGGTTTAATCTCGGGATGGAGGAGATTCCGGCTCAGCTGGTTTCAGATGCGCTCTGCTCCCCAGCCCGCGGGGGAGAGGCAGGAGCCACTTTCCGCTGCCCCTGGTCCCACCTTGGCCAGGCAGATTCCTGGAAGATCACTGGATTTGGGGAGCTGGTCCTTCACCTGACACAAAAAAGGGCTGCTTTGGATTCTCCCGCTTTCAATCCTGGGATGTCGGAGCTCTGCAGGAATTCTGTCAGGATTTTAGAGAAAGTCTCCTGGCATGCTGCCCAGGAAGATGCACAGACACAGATGTTTCCTGCGGATGAAGGAATGTCCATCCCCCACCAGGGATCGACCTCTGGAGCTCCTGTCTCTCTTTGGGAAAGATTTCCTGCGGGGCTGAACCCAGGCCACAGAATCCTGGAATCCTGGAATGGTCTGGCTTCGAAGGGACCTTAAAGATCATCTCAGCGTGGGATGAGGGACGTCCCCCACGGGCAGGGACACCTCCACTGTCCCAATTCCAGGGGCTTCCAGAGGCAGGCGGAGCTCTCCCTTAGCTCCCCCAGCCAGCCTGATTCCTCATTTCACAGTGATTAAATCTTCACAGCCTCAGTGAAGAGCCTCGAAATTAAAAGTTTTTGAGTTTTCAAGCCTTGATCCGACTGAGAACCTGGCAGAGCTTTGGAGGCAGCCCTGAGCTGAGCCCGGCTGGAGCCCTCCAGAGGCCCCTCCTGTGCCAGCAGTCCGTGTTCCCATTAAAACATCCTTTACAAAACCCCTCTGTGAACAAACCAAACCATTTCCTTCTGGTTTGAGGGCAGATCAGGAGATCAGGCAAGGCCTATTCCTCATTCCCAGGCCCTGGGCCCTGGGAAGCAGATGAAAAACCCCTTCGGCAGGGCTGGTCGGGAAGTGGGACCAAGCCTGGATCGGGAGCTCTCTCCCATCTCTGCCTCGGAAAAACCCAAGAGTTAAATGCTCCTGGGACACTGGAAGTGGAGCATCCTGGCAAACGCAGGCCTGGAGCCTCCCTTACCTTCACACCTGTGGCTGGTCTCGCTCTGCTTGTGCCCTGCAGGGCACTTGCACTCGTAGGATCCCACGGTGTTGATGCAATTCCCGCCCTGGCAGAGGCCAGGGATGGCCTGGCACTCATCCACGTCTGCGGGCAGAGGAGCAAGGACGTGAGGGAACAGCAGCCACGGATCCCTGCCCAGCCCAGCCTGGATTTTCCTCTGCTCCAAGGAGCCGGATCACGTTCCAGAAGGAATTGCCCCTCAGATTGCACCGGGGTAAGGACAGGCAACGGGCAGGAATGAATTCCTGGCTCAAGCAAGAGGGAGACAAAAGTACGGGAATGCTCCTCAAAGGATGTGTCCATCCCGTAGTTCTTTGGGAGAAACACCAGCCTGACCCAGGACGCCCCATGGGATGGAGGAGCTCACCTGGGAGCCACAGCGTGGCCGGAATCTCTAGGATAAAACGATCTCGGAAGATCCCATGGGATGCTCCGTGACACACAGGGGGCATTGGCAAAGTTCCACAGAGAGTTCTGTGCTTTGGGGCTCTGCTCTCTGTGTCCTCTCTTTTGGGGCTGTTTTGGGACTCTGCTCTTGGTGTTCTCAATTTTGGGGCTCTGTTTTGGGGCTCTGTTTTGGGGCTGTTCTGGGTCTCCATTTTGGGGCTCTGCTCTCAGCATTCTCTGCTCTGGGGCTGTTTTGGGTCTCTGCTTTGGTGCTGTGTTCTGGGTCTCCGTTTTGGGGCTCTCTTTCAGGGCTGTTTTGGGTCTCCGTTTTGGGTCTCCATTTTGGGGCTGTTCTGGGTCTCCGTTTTGGGTCGCCGTTTTGGGGCTCTGTGTTGGGGCAGCGTTTTGAGCCCGCTGTTTGGGGCTGTGTTGGGGCTCTGCTCTCAGCATTCTCTGTTCTGGGGCTGTTTTAAGGCTCTGTTTTGAGGCTGTTCTGGGTCTCCATTTTGAGTCTCCATTTTGGGTCTCCGTTTTGGGGCTCTGTTTTGGGTCTCCATTTTGGGGCTGTTCTGGGTCTCTGTTCTGGGTCTCCATTTCAGGGCTCTGCTCCCAGCATTCTCCGCTCTTGTGCTGCCGAGCCGTGCCCCCTGCCCTCGCCCCTGTCCCCATCCCGCTCACCCTGGCAGGCCCCGGTGCGGATGCTGGGGATGAAGCCCCTGCGGCAGGGCAGGGCCATGCCCCCTCCCCTTTCCCCTGTCCCCGTCCC
>VWPU01011924.1:0-30935 GCA_013398955.1 Callaeas wilsoni | reverse complement strand
AAGAACCCAAACCCCTACATCCAAGCAATCCAAAATGAAGAAAACTGGATCTAGACACTACATCTCTCACTTCCATAAACAGTATTGTCTATATGTGTGTCTACACAAGATACATGTAGCTTTAATTTAAGAATACTGACAATGCTTAATAATATGTAATTTATTCTGAAGTGTTCTCTAATCTCTATATCCTGCATTAGGTTATCATCTATATGTGTTAAAATTTGGCAAACTTACCTAAATAGTTATTTATACAAGCAAAGGGAAGCCAAAATGTTCCAGATGAACTCTAAATTCTCATTTTAGCTGTGTTATATGTCAGGTAACAGTCTTGTTACAGAAGTAATTGAAATCAATATGACTGGAATAAAAGTGCTTTGCACACTGTATCTCCCTTCATGGAACTGAAGAGTTTTTATTCTTCTGATTTTATAACAACATTTATATGAATGGTGTTGAAAAAGTCATGAGTCTCAATCCAATAAAGACAGGAATGATGCTGTAAACTCTATGTTAGCAATGTAATATAAGCAACAATAGCTTTCAGAAAAGGGAGCAAAGGGAAGGTGTATTGACACCACTGCTCGTTTTATTAACCATTATGTAGCTGGCAAAGTAATTTCAATATATCTGGGAAACGTAAGTATAGTCCTTGTCCTCAAGAGTTCACAATCCGACATCCTCACTCTGCTGGACTGCTACAGCTCTGTGCAGGCTACTGTGCCCTAGGAAAATCATGGTTGCTTGTATCCTTTGAGAAAAAGGAAGAGGGGGCTGCAAAAACAGGAACCTTCATTAGACAGGAAGGTGAAAGAAGAGTAGCAGTTTGAAAGGAGAAAGTGAAAATGCCTGACAGGACTGGCAGATGGTCACCTGTGTCATGAAATAACCTGTTTGAGAAAGAGGGAAAGAAAACAGCAAAGCAAAAATAATGTAGTGGAGGAGTAAGGATAGAAGGGGAGATGGCAAGGCAGAGCCTGAACATTAGAAACAGTGTACAAAAAATACCCATCTGTGAGCAGACTATTGCACAGGCACACATATATATCCTTGCATGTCTACGTTTCTGGAGAGACTGATTGGATTGTTTCTTACCAAGTTGGCTTGTCTAATTAGAAATAATAGGCCAGATTGATTAGCCTTTCCAAAAACGAGGCAAAAGCAAGGATAATTTTTCCTCATTAAAATCCTGCGTATTTTCTTTTGAGAAGCAGTAGACCTTCTGTGCTATCTTTGCAAGATATTTGTTAGTCTTGTACACTTTGCCATCCTATTAAAAATCTGTTCATCTTCAATAAAGTTTTAAAAAATCTGCAAGTCATTTTTCATTTTCAGGCCCCATCTCATAACGACTAGAGCCAGGACTGAGAGGAGGGAGGGGTTTTTTTGCACAGTCTAGGGCTCTTCCATTGGTACCCAGGATTTAGACAGCAAAATTATGTCCCCCACAGCAGGACAAGTAGAAAAGGAGGAAAGAAACACAATTCTAGGCTCAGGGGAGGTGGATGTTGGGGGAGGAGAAGTTTCTAACTACCTGTTTCCAAGGATTTGGAGGGAAAAGGTACACAAGACCTATGGATATGGGGACTTTGAGAAAGCCACAAAGAGCTAAAGATTGAAAGGTTTGCTAGGACTCTGAGCACTGTGACTTTGGAGCAAGGAGGACTTATGAGCTGAGCAGATGTGTCCAAGACCGAGAGAGGCTGAGCTGTCCCTCTACATGGTGGAAGTGGTTATGAAGCCATACTAATGTGCTTGAAAATTAGGATGAAGGAAGAAGACAGAGGCTGCCAGGCCTTGAGCAGACAGCCTAGGATGAACAGCTTGGGTGGTTTCTGGATACCAACTGGCCTTGGGATAAAAGAGAATAAAATCCTAGCTGCAGGGACTGGAGGAGACTATCTGAAGGACACAGCAATAAATATTTGAGAGAATTTGTGGTCAAAAAGGGAGTCACAAATAGATTTTAGCTTGCTTCCTTTTTTTTATTTAAGCACTTAACTGCCCAGTCTTGCTTTTGGCACTTTCATCATTTATTGGAATTCATCCTTATAATACGTGGTTTTTCTCTGAAGTGGAATGCTATTGTAAGCAACATTAACTTGCTCCTTAACTGCTCTGTGAAGAAAATAGTCCCTTAGCATATGTATTAAGAGATTTAAGTATTTTTTGCTTTTTTTTTTTTTTAATCCATTTGATAATGGTCGCTTCTATTTTGAGTGTAAAGATACTTCAGGAAAATAAACCTTGTTATAAAACAATGGGACTGAAGCCCTTGCTTAGATGGTTGGTGTGTAAGATATGTACAACCACAGTTACACCTGTCTGGCAATATTAGCACCAAATTTAATTGAGAAGGATGAACTCATGGTCCTTGTGGTTCTGTGCATATGCAGTAGGAGAATTAGTTTCTGATTATGGTTTGTCTTTACTTTTATGTCAGATTTTTTTTCTTTCTGCAGGAGTGAGCCAACTTAAGCAAGAATTCTTAATCTTATAAAGTATAGCAGGAGTGATAAACCCACAAAATCTCCACTTCTAAAATCCCCAAATCCCAATGATAACCATAGATGTAAGACCTCTGTGGGTATTGGTTGTGTCTGACAGGTCTCTTTGAAGATGCAGAGATCTCTCCCAGAGTTCGGGTGTACTTCTATACGTGGTTGATATCCCGACTGCAGTGAGAAAAATATCCAGACAAACTTTTAACGACGAGAAGAAAACCTAGTAGTGCATCTTAACTCTCACTTTTTGTTGGTGTGTGTGTGTAGGTGAAACCCAGGAGCGGAATTTCAATTTCGCAGCTCTTCCCTGCTTTCCGGGCTCCAGCCCAAGCCCTCTAGCGGTGCGAGCGAGCGGAGCCGGGTCCCGGAGTCCCCGGAGCCGTCTCCAAGTCATCGAAGCAGCTGATTAAGCACGCCGGGAGCCTGGCAGAAGCAGGCAGACAAGGTAAATAGCTTCGGACTTGATTGCACGCTGCTTGCGGCTACAGTTGGGGGGAGAAACGATTTCCAGAGCGACCTTCTCCTTCAGCGCTTGGTGTATCCTCGTCTGGCGGCTACAACGCATCCTCTGCCCCTCTCTCCAGGCTCAGCATTCCCTACCAAAGCAAGCTGGGATGCAGCCGCAGGGCTTTTTCCCTCCAAGTGCCACACAGCTGTCAAGGGTGGAAGCTGCTGTTCCAGAGGCCGCTGGTCCTCACTGAGCCATGGCTTTCACAAGCCCTGCAGCCTCCAAGTGACCCACATGGGATGCTGGGGAGCCTCCTTGGCAAGCTGGGAAAGGAAAAGGGGCAAAAAGATGGGGTTTATAACCTGAAGTGAGCCATTCGACTCCTCCCAACCCTCTATGATTTCTGGAGGAATTCTGTAAATTTTGGTAAATCATTCCAACCTTTTTCCTCTGGATATTTTTTCCCTAATTAGCAACACGTGTAACCTTCTCCTAGTATCTTATTGTAACCATTTAAAGGCATGACTTTTTTTCTAAATATATTAAGGAATGGTGCAAAAAGTGTGAGAACATCTATTTACATAAACATGGGTAGCAACACTCTTCTGTGATGATCTGAACACCCTACTGCAAGTCAGGGAGTCTCGAGCAGAAGGACAACCATGCGATTCTGAGGATCAGACCTACCACACAGAGAGCAAATTGTGAATAAAACAAAATTAATAATAATAATAAAAATAATAATAAAAAATAGAACAAGTCTCTCCTGAGCAAATTACAGGTGGGTATGTTTACAGAAACCACTCATTGAAGAATTTTAAATAACAGCAAATTTTGGAAAATTTGAGATCAGGGAAAGACACTAATGCATGTAAAACTTTCTTCTTTTTTTTTTTTTTTTTTTTTTTTTGGTCCTGGCTGTAATTAATTTGTTCCGCTTTATTAAATAAGCTTCTACGTGCTGGTGGAAAGCCTAGCTGCATCCTATTTTAAAGGCACCCTGGAAAACTGCTGAGAGCGTTGAAATGTCCATCATAATAAATTGTCCTTGCCACAGCAGGCATAGGGACTCTCTTACACCAGGTAAAATCAGAAATAACTCCTCCTACAGAGGGCAATGGCAGTGGTGTCTAATCTGTGAAGGAGGAGAATGAGGACAAGTGAGTTCGGGTCCCAGCGGGGGGCTGCAGTGGGCAGCATCCCTCTGACGCTCCCACGGCCTCGCTCTCCGGGTGACATTGCTGCAAGCCTGGCTCTGCCCCTGGTTCCGGCTGAGCCAGAGCGTCACAGAGAACACACGAGGCTGAGGACATCAAACCCCAGCAGGTATTCCAGGTGGGATCTCCAAATGCCAGATCAAACAGTCTCCCTAGCTGAGAAAAACGCGGGGTGTTTCTAGATTTTCCTGTGGACATGACTGAGTTTGAATAGGCTCATCTGCACCTGATTAAAACAAACAGACAAAACAAAAGCCTTGGTATGGCATAGCAGAAAGAAGGCTGTAGTTTAAAAAAGTGTGCTGTGATACTCCGTATGAAAATGAACAGATCTGTTCTTGTACTGGGCTGAATGCACTGTTTCCTGAAATAATAAGCTTGGCACAAGTGTGAATCTGCTTTCAGTGTAACCAAACTTCAGGGTTTTTTTGGTTTTTATTGAGTTTAGAGTTACCTTTAATTTTAGCTGCCAAGATTATGGATTTGCCATGCTTATGTTCTGAATATATTTAGCCTTTCTTTTCCCTCATTTATTTAATGAAAACTAATTAATATCCAATATCTACCTACACAGTCTCTGTCATTAAACCAGGAAAAAGTGATGTATAAGATCCACGTAAAGAGAATTGTTATCATATGAAAACCAGTTGAATGCAAAGAGGCAATTTGTAGAGGAGGAGGAAATCTGTACTTAAGTATATCCTATTAGCAGGAAAGTGCAGTGTTAGAAATCTGTTAGGAATTAAGTGATGTAATAAATAACTCCACAGTCTTTTCAAAATTTTAATGTTTAATGTTTAACCAGCATCATTTAGAATATGTTTTATGCAAAGAAGATCCTTCTTCTTGGAGATATATATATATATATATATATGTGTCTGTGTGTCTGTGTGTCTGTGTGTGTGCATATATGTTACAGTTTTATTTCAATTTCTCATGTAAGGACATAAGGCTAGTCTGGATACTTTCCAAGTTTGCAAGTTACAGCTTTAAAATGAACTTCAGCGCAGCTATGCTGTGTTCAGCTTTATGATCTGGTTAAACACTGCCTCATTACAGTGGTCATGAGTGGTTCGTGTCATTGAATTTCTCACCTTCCTTTTCCTCCTAAAGACTGAGCAAACAGAAACTGAATATATGAGGCAGATGGTTTGAAAAGAGACAAACACTTCAAGTTACAAGTGATTTTGGGCCTCTAAGATCCCATTTTTTTGTTGTTTTCATGGCAAGGAATTCATCTGACAGCAACATTGAATTATTTGCCAAATAAAGAAGTTAAATAACACGGTAGCATAACTACTATCTGCTGTGTTAGGTCATCTCATCCCGAAAGGTCTCCAGGCAAACAGCAGCAACATCCCATGAGTCAGAAGCATGAACTGCTACTGGGCAGTTGAGTGACTGAGGGAAAAATGGGAATACCTTAGCATCCTGATCTGTCACTGCCTTTTACTGTAGCTTTGAAAATTCCAGCTGACAGCAACAGGCCAGATTCCCAGGAGTGGCTTTTTCTGCCTCTTTGTCTTTTTGGAGTTGTAAATCCAAAAACTAGATGTCAAAAGCCTTTGCTTGGCTTGAAGGTACCACCCAGGGTGACCCACCTAAGAGGCACAGCCTTGGCTGCACAGCCCAGCTCATCCACCACAGGCTCCCTCCACGCATGCCCAATCCCAATGACAAAAGATAAGCCCCACACAGCAAATTCTCTACTGGAAAGCATTTTTTTGTTAAACAGATCTGGAAGTCATGGTTCCCTTTGGAGGGGAGGCTACCCTACTGTGCTCTGGTAGGATCCCTGTCTGCTATGTATAGTTCCCTCATGGATCAGGATGCTCTGCTGATACCGGGTATACAATTATTCTGCTCTTTTGCCCCACTGGACATTTAAAGATGCCAACAAGGTTTTGCCTAATGCATTAGTGACGGCAACTAGCCTTCTTCAAGAGAAGAAAATCAAAATACATATTTTATAGCAGGGTGATTAGGGCAGCCTTTTGGGGTTGAAAGAAATTTGGGCTCCAGTTCTCTTAGGTGAAGAGAAATGCTGCATTTTTTAACCTTTTCCTTGGCTACAGCCAGCCAGTAAGCATGTCTCTCCCTGGGTGCTCAGCTGCGCTTGGCTGTCTGGGTTTATAGCCAAGTTCCAGCTCAGCTCAGTTTGTAGAACCTACTTCAAGAGGGCACCTTCCTCCATATGAATAAATTAATTACATGTGTGCTCTGTGGATACCCTTCAGCCCGCTCTCATGTAAGACATAATCAACTACATAGAAATGAAACATAATACAAGTGCACAAACCACTGGTTTGCCAGCCATGTCCAAGCAAACAACTTTGCTTTGAGTAAAGAGATATAATTAGACAAATCAATACAGAGGTGGTATGTAATTGTTTTCTTGGCATGTGCTGTTATTCACTGTCATGTCGTATAGGCACACTAAGAAGAAAAAGAATTAAATAAAAAAACCCCTCTATGTTATTTCATTTTTCTTATTGCATGGAGAGAAAATGAAATCTTGAGGAAGTGGGTGTCTTGAAAAAGGAGGAGGAATATAAAAATCTGTGTGTCTGCCTCTGAACCATAGAAATAATTTTTGAATTAGATTTATTCTCTGCCATTCAGGAGTAGAGATGGAGGAAAATATTAGATTATTTAATTGTGCTTTAGTGTAGATATTTCAAAAGTCATATGATGGGGTTTCAATAGATAGGAAGAAACAATCCAGAAAAAAGATCTCGCTATTGACTCACTTGCAGTCTTTGCCAGGATATACCAGTGCTGCTCAAAGTGTGGTGACCCCCATTGTATCAGGGAGAGTCTTTTCTGGAAATTACTGAGACCTGAAGAGCCCTAGTGCATAAATTAGACTATGTGAAAGGCATCCTGTGTTGCTAATTGGTGGAAGTGTGGGAGATGTAGCAAGGAAAAGGAGTTGTGAAATACCTGGTGGTACCCCAAAGGCTACTTTCAAGAGTACTATTATAGTTCAAAACTTGAAAAAGGGAATTAACCTGATGAGAACACAAGTCAAGAAAAAGTTTCAGTACATTTAAAATTTATCTTTTTTTTCTTTTCTGGTGTTCTCCCTTCATCAGTGAAATAAGCAATTTCAAAAATGGGAATCTAAGTTGTTCTGTTCAGAGCAATCTCTACACCCTCCATACCAAAGAAATTAAAATATAGAGAGTAACTCCTGCAAATAGTGTTTAGAAAACTTTTCTTGGGAGTGAAAAATTCTCCAACAATTTTCTGTAATTCTTGCAGCTAAGTGTTACAGTTGTAGCAAAAGGACTTCTGTTTCCTTCTCGGAATCATTTCATGTTGGATATTGCTTTTACTTATGCTGGAAATTCCATGTGATTCTGTGATGATGAAATTGAAATGTTTATTTCAGTGGCCAGCCTAAGTAGCTTGCTCTGAGACTAAGGGATTTCATGGGCAGAAGGGAAGAAGATTGTCCCTTTGTCTCTGCCTCCCTCCTTCACTCCCTTGCCTCTGCGCCTCCCTCTCTCCTTCTTCTTTCCCCTTCCTCCTCTCACTTGTCCCCTTCTCTCTCCCTTCACCTCTTTTTTTTAATGTCCTAAGATAAACCAAATTTCTTCAAAGCAAAGGGAAGAAGCAAAGGTCAGACCTGTCAGTCTCCCCATCCCTCTCAGCTTACTTTGGAATGTGGTTGCCACAGCTCACACTAAATGTGCCCGGTCCATCTCATCTTCCCATTAGCTCCGAGCAGTTTTTATTTCTCTTCTGATGCTCTGCCAAACGTAATACAGGCTGATATGCACCGGGCTTGGGCACAGATTCCAAAGGATGGATAAACACCTCTCTGGGGAAGAAAAGGACTATAAATAAGTGTTCCTGGGGATCTAATATCAAATGGCAATGTTCCATTTGTTATTTTTAAGTCTGACTACTGGAGGACTTTGTGGAGGGATGGGGAATGGCAGGAGAAAATGAATAGCCTGTCAAGTAGTCTGAGCTCTAAAGCAATGTGCTGCTTCACCATTGATTTCATCACTTGCTTTGGGTCCACACATGCAAATAGCAGAGGCATACTGGGAACCAGCCCCCAGGGGAACATGGGATTTACTAATTTATGCTTTGATGCTTAATTTTAGCTGGCATGATGTAGTTTCATTGACTTGGGTGAGGCTGCTCTGTGCCAAAAGTTGAGCACATCCTTGGGACTGAGATTTTGTCAGAATATTAATCCAGAAACACCCTTGAAACCATTCTCTAGAGCATATGATTTGTGAAAATCAACCTTCTATGTCTTTTGAAAGCAAAAAATTTTGGAAAAAGAAAAAAAAGTGAAATTAGCCTTTCTCATTTACAACTTGTTTTTTGTGTACAATCCTTATTGCAGCAGATTCCAGCCTTGCAAAGAACTATATAATTAGCTTTTTTTCCTCAATTAGGAGATTGTAAGTTTGCCAAAGAAAACATATTTTGAATGTATCTTTTATCACATGATCAAGGATCACATATATCTTTGCCTATAATGAGAAGCTCATGTGCTAATGTTCTGTAGTGGTACAAAATTTACAACTGCAAAAACCTTTGATGTATCACTAATTGGTTTTAGCACCATAGATTAGGTGCTGAAATCAGTAGGCAAGAAATTGTGAGTAGTAGGTGGAGAAGGGATAATTCTGATTCTCACCATATGCTTTGAGAAATTTAAATCATTACAGCATAAGTAGAAAAAGAAGACATAACTTGTTGCTTTTTTATTTTTAAGAGAGTCTCATAGATTAGTTGTATGTTCCAAAAATATGCTTTGTTCTAAATAATTAAAAAAATCTCCATTTCACAGTTTTTATTCTTGTAGAAACAACATCCATCTCGCCTGCAATGTGCTGTGCATTCTAACACCTAATGTGTGGTGAAGAATGTAGTAACAGGGGAAATGTATCTGCATAACACATGAAAAGTGCCAAACCTTTAATTAATTTCAGACACTATGTCGCAAAATAGAAAACTCTAACTATAGACTTCATCTACAGCACACAGAAACAGGAAAAGGAGGCAAGTGATGTTGTACACGCTCTCATGATAGTGGTGCACGTTATGTCTTTGATAGCTTTGAGGTTATAAGGACTTGTTATTTCATCAGTAATGAAAAGAATTGGTGGCATGGCCTAAGGATTATTGGCAAGCTGGGAAGAGAGAGCTCTATTCTGGATTAAAATCTACATGGCTATTCTACACAGAGGAAGCTGCGGGAGCACACTGCAGCAGACATCATCTTCAGATTTAAAATATACTCAGATATTCAGTGGTTGGGTTTTATTTAATGAAAATGGAGTGATTTGTATAATTCTGCACAAGCACGCACACACTCTCTTCCAGTGGGCTTTGTTACCCATTTATTACCTAAGCTCAAAGTTTTGTATTCACAGCAAAGTTATGGTAAACATTTTATCTCCCTAGTTCTTAATTTAAAAAACAACCAGACAAACAAAGAAACAAAACAAAACTCCCAAAAACCCCAAAACCAAACCCCACAAGAATGTAAACCTAAGAAGTAACAATTCAGGAATATTTCTGCTCTGCACTGCCAAAGTGTCTTTATTTAAACCATCAATATTAGTTTGAATTTTACTATTTAACTTAACTTTGCAAGTTAATGTCCCTTATTTGCAAAGCTGGTTTTGGGGGGGTTTTTTGTGTGTGCACACATGGAAGTTGAGACTCAGATTTTTTTAATGTTGTTTATTATAATTGGGATTTTTTTAATGGCATGTTCAATCCAAGAACCACTCATTGTCAGAAGCTTATCTAAAGTAGATCAGGACTCCTACCATTCATTCCAAGGATTTTCTCCCTATTGTAAGTAGAGGATGAAAGTGATCGCAAATGTACATTAAACCAAAGTGTCAACCCCTTTGTACTGCTAGAGCATTAATTAGTAAATGCTCATTAGAAAATGAGAAACTTGGTCCACTATTTACAATAAAATTTATTCAAAGTGTCACTCAGGACTTCTGGCTTCGTTCTTTATAATAAACATTATTTTTAATGTTACTGTAAAGGAACAAAAAAGGTAAGACAAAATGCACAACATTGCTGCATGTTTCCCTTGAAAGTGAACCACAGGGTGTCCTCTTTTGATGGCAGGGTGAAAGCTGAAGGCAACAGAGATATGGATCCTTTTGGCCTTGATTCAAATGCTCCCTACTGACTTTGATAGTGTCCTGAAAGTGCGGTTTCTGTACTTTGGTGTAGTTCACTAATTTAATGTAAGACCTTCATACATTTTTCACAAACATTTTTACCCAGCTGATCATCTTACTTTTATCTCAGTAGCAGAGCACCACACTCTCACATCAAACAAATCTTGGAAGTAACTTTTCATCATCATTACTTTCCTTACATGTACTCATTTAAAAACTACTGCCTTCTTCTCCCTTCCCCCTGCTCCCACTTTCTTAAATACACACCAATCAGATAAAAATATTGGTGACCTTGTGTGAGACAAGGTCAATATTCTTAGAACACAGGCAATTTTTTTACACACAGTGATGGTTGCAGCATCTTACAGATCACTTCCAAGCTGTTGAGTTTCTCATGATATTTTGCTACATGAGTAGAACTAACCCATATATGTGGTCCTACCATGAAGAGAAGGGAGGGAGGTGATGGAATTCACTATTGTTTCCTGCAAAGATTCTATTTATTTTACCAGAACAGTGGAGGGGGGGAGGGTGTTGGGTTTTTTAGTTGGTTTTGTGTGGATTTGGTGTTGTTGTTGTTCTTTTACTTTGTTGGAGTTTTTAAAAATAAATGTATAAACAGTGAAGGTTTAAACCTAGAATAACAAAGTCATTGTGGTTGGTGGGTGAAGGCAACATGGCAGAGAAAAATTGTTTTGAAAAATGGATGTGATTTCCCACGTAGTTTTACATCTACTTCAGGCTGATTCATTCAGTTTTGCTCTGTTCCTGTTACAGCGGTGGTGGCTGAGTGGAGCTTGGCACTGCCTGCTTTCCTCTGGCTGACTTTCACCTGGTTGTGCTGATGTGCTGGATACTGACACGCCGGCGTTGATGCTCATTATTAGCAGGGCAGCATCTGGCTGAATAGGGACATTACAAGCAAACATCTGCCAGGACACTGTCCTGGTAGCTGGGGAGTCTGGTGCATAGGTCAGCACACTTTCTAGCCATCTCCTCCCCTTGCTTATCATAAAAAGGGCTGCTCAAAGGTAGTGAATCCTTACTCACAGATTTCCTTGGTTTCCCACATTCCTTTAAAATTAGCTTTAAACGTGGCTGTTGACTGTCGTTCTCTTTCCCCAATCACCAAGGATCAAGTATCCATGGTAATGGCCTCCATCTATTAGTCTGGATCACACAGGGATGACCTGGGAGGTCAGAATCCCTTTTTCTTCTCAAGGCTGTAAGAGAGAAATGTGTCTATTATATTGGGCTTTGCATCGAAATTGTAAAGAATAGAGGAAATAAAATTATGACTGAAGGCACAACTTCTGTTGAATCTCTGCATGTACCTTGTTGTTTCTAAGATTTGCTTTAAAAGAAAGCCCTTAAGTTGCTCTCTAAATATAGTGTTTGCTGTTGAAAATTAGTGCCTCAATGGTTCCTGTAATTTATGTATCCAGTCTGGTTGTAAGTTAAATGAATTTGCATAGGTTGTACTGCAACAGAAATTGCATTGAATCTTAAATACACCAGTTAATACAGACAAGGATGTTATTAAATATGAGCTTGCTAATTGAGCAAGTTCCTTCTAAAGGAGACTTGCGTTTGCTTCTGACAAAATACCAGTGTGATGTAAATCGCCTTCCACAGCCACTGACTATCACAGTGATGAAAATTGCACTACTGTGCCTGCAGATTTAAAAATAAACCTAGTGTGAGCATGGAGGGAGGGAAAGGAGAGATTTCCCAAAATAGGTTGTGCAAAATGTTTCCATTTTCTCTTTTTGAGGTGTTGTCAATTATGTTAGTATCAAAAAGATTTCAGCCTTCTCAAGTTACTCATGATGCTTTCCTCCAGAATTGCTGTGCTTACAGATTGACTTACCCTCAGCTGCCTATGGACATATTCTTGTGCTATAAATCAAAGCAGAGCTTGTATAAAAAAGCTCCTGGTAGCCTCTATTATTGAATATCATCATAAGACAATGGAAGCAGCATTGCTGAACAGTGAAAATAAAAAGAAAAAGAATGGCTTTTTACCTTACGTGTAGCAGGACAAAGCCCCTGTTACAGTGGGAACGGAAAATAACCCGTTTTCTTTAAAATTGAGATGGAAAAAAGGAGCACCCTCAGCCTTCAATGGTAAACAGAGCATTTTCAGTGACAGATCACCTAAATGGGTGGTCTTCCCTCACCTGTGATTTGCAGCTCATTATTAAATGTCAGTCTCAGACCGTTGCCTTCAACATCTCCCCAGACATGAGCTCAGCAAGTGTCACCACTCACTGGGAAACCTTCATTCAAGCACGAGCTGCATGAGCCAAGAACCACTTATGACTCAGAAAATGATGGATCAGTTAGCTGGGCTGTACCTGCAGTAGATCAAACACAAGAGGGATGTTGAATGCTAAACCTCATTCATCAGCCATGTGTGACATGTTGTAAAGCTAGAAAGATTTTACCTTGTCATTCCACCTTGATCCAATAAGGCTTAGAGGGTGGCAGTGTGCATCTTAAAATAGAAGCAGAACTGGTTTGCTCTGATCTGGTACTATGGGAAATGCTGCAACACACAACAGCAAAAAGTGGGTTGTCAACATTTAGGCAATGCCCGTTCTTGGACCCTACCCGAAATAAATCTTCTGCAGGGATGTGCAAGGGCATGATCTGATCTTCCCATCACTGTGGGACAGTGGAAAAAAGCACTTGCTGCCAGTTTTATGGACGGTTTTTTCTCCCATTGACAGAGCACATCTCTTGCTGGGGTTTGCACAGAAGATATTGCGACAAGTGCAAGGTTCAACACTGATTAGCAACCCACCCTCTGAATGGCCCATTTCACTGCATAGGTCATGGTAAAGTCATCAGAAGAGCCTGTAATTGATGATATAAGGAAGATATAACAGCCCTTCCTGTGAAGAAATTCCATCTAATGTCCGACCTAAACCTCCCTAAGACTATGTCCTCTCATCCTGTCTCTAGCTATTATATTCTGGATTGAATAAGTAATTGTTGCCTCACCATTGGTCTCATTGCTTTTTGATTTATTGACCTTGAAAGAATGAATAAAATCCTGAAATCAAGAAAAACCAGCTTTTCATCAAAAATAAGATGTAAATTACAATTATATGTGGTGGGTAGCATAAAAAAAATATTTTAGAAAGCAACACAATAAAAAGAAAAAAAATATTTTTAGGTTTTGAAAAGCAGGATATCTATTCTATGAGTGTTTTAGAACTTCATCTACAGTTTCACTATTTCCTTTCCCTCATTTTTCCTGTGATAAGCAGGAGAAAACAACGAGGGAAAATAAAATCCCCTCATTTTTGTGAGTTCTTGACTAAAGAAAAGTTAAAAAAAGAAGATGATTTTCAAGATGCTTCTGAATGGAATACATAAAAGATACAAGTTATTACCATAATTACTGAAAAATTATTTTTATTGAAATATAGAGTTTCAGGCTGTATTACTAAGAAAGTGTTAGGCTTTGCCACTAAATATTTCTGGAACACATTGCTCTTGAACATGCTTCTGAGATTATTTTCATAATATTACATAACTGTAGGGAGAGCTATCAGAGATGACTACAGGTCTCTCTAATGGTGGCTTGGAACCATTCAACATTGTAAAAACATGTTTTTATATATAAGATAGATGCATATAATTAAAGCGTAAGAAATGTTACACTCATTCTGCAAGTGAGTACCCTCCTATCCACTATAAGAAAAAAAAAAGAGAGCATTGAGACTAACATAATTTGATTTTCCCAAAACCTCCAAGTGTCTTTGCTGGACTAGCCTAAGTACTCTTACTTCAACTGTAGTCAATAAGAGCTTAAGACCCTTGGTTTTGCAATGCCAATAATCTTTTATAAATCCAGTAAAGACTGGTGGCATCATTGTTCTCAGTGTCCATTGGTAAATGCAAAAGTTGAATTTCACAAATGTAGTCTTTTTCTTCTTAAAATACATAAAATTCAGATTTTGTGTTTAAAAATTTGTCTCATATTCTTAGTGGGAGGATAGGGTGTATGAACTATTTCTCCTCATAGACTTCAAAATATTGAAGAAATTTTTTAAAAAATCCTTTAGTCTACAAAAATTATTGCAAGAGGTGTTGTCTAGCAAGAAATGGTAGAAACTACAAAGCTAATGTGCTAGTGTGGCACAGTATATTGGAGAGTTTTAAAAAACTGATGATAGCTTATCTAAAGATGTTCTCAATCTCTCATCAAAAATACAACAGAGCTCCTGTGGGCAATGGTATGACAGATTGGAAATCAAAAAGGTCCTAAATCCTAACCCAGTTTGATTCAATGATTCATTTTGTGGCCTTGGGCAGGCCATTATAACACTGTACTCCTCTCCCAGATTACCTAAGGAATGTACTAAACATCATAACCATACTGAAGAAAACCTCAGGTGCTAAACTAGCTGCTTTTTTATTTTTAAATAGAATTTGAAGTAGCAAAAGAAAATCCTTCATCTTAAATGTATTTGCAACCTAAATTCAGAGTCCATTATTTTCCTCATTTTCAGCTGATGTCACAGAAGAACAAAACTGTTACTTTTATTGATATATAACATGACTTGTTGGGGCACTTTAATAACAAATATCATCTGCCACAAAAGTTACAGATTTCAGTGTATTTTCCACAGTATATCCATTGATACTTCTCCCTTTTCTTCACATTCGTTTTTAAGAACTGAATTTGGATATGTCTTGAATACTTCCTGTGCCCACAGGCAAGATAATTCTTTGTTGACCTGTCAAAATACCTGTAAATCTGCCCTCCTGAGTGCCCTCTCTGGAAAGAGGCTGGCAGGAATGCCATGACCACGTCCTGGCTCTCCAGGCGATGCTCGCTGTCTTTCCAAACTTGTTGCACCTGCAGCATGAATGTCCATTCTCTTTTTCAGCATTATGAGTGAGGGAAGGAAATAATTTTTATGTCATCAACATATTTTAGAAGTAAACAGGATTCACTACCAACTTGAATGACCACCCATGAAAGGCATTTCAGTGGGAAGGGCATTAATCTAGGGATCTCTGCCCCACTCTACCACAGGCATTCCTTGTTATCCAAGAAAAAGCATTTTGTCTCTCCATGTCTCAACTCTGCACCTGCCAGGAGTTTAGGAGACATTTCCTGACCTCACATGGGTTTTGTCAAGATAAATATATTAAAGTACTGAGATTGTGCCAAAGGCGACTGTAATCTACTCCCCTAAGAAACTACAGCTCAGAAAATGATGGGAGTGGAAGGATAGGGTTGCAGTCAAATGAGAAGGGGAAACTTTGAAGAAATACACCTTCTACCTTGGTGCTTTTGGGTTTTCTCCCCCACTTAGTTTGATTTCAGTTGTTAATTGAAAAGCAAACAGAAAGGGAATATCTGTATTTGTTCAAACTCATCACAGTCAGTAAGATTGTGTAGAGATAAAAAGTCAGGTTCTGCAGTGGCTTTTGGAAGATTTGTCATTGCTGAATTGAAGCTGATGTAACAGTCACAGCCCACAATGAGAGTCGTGTCAAGTTACATGACAACTTTTTCATATTCACTACACCAAGGACAGGAACAAATGCATGTGGAGCAACAGTGGTAATGGGATTTGATGCTAATACTTTACCCTCCACAAAATCAACAACTCTCCTTAAGTTTTGCAGAAACATTTCCCACTTTGTGGCATGGAATAAGATAATGCTATCAGGATGTGGCATGTTCCGGGAGACTGTTTTGGACAGGAGTTATCTGGTACTTCATGTGTGCAAGAGAATAGGACCAAAATACTGTATGTCACTGAATATACAGAGACATACGGGCTAGTACTCCTGGAAGGACCCTGCTGAAATTGTTTCTCCGAGACACTGAAGGGATAAAGAAAGAAGATCAGTCAGCCTTCAAAGAAAAAAAAAGATGACAAAAGGAAAAAAAAACAAACAAACCAAAATGGTGCTGTATACTGTAAGGAAATCACTAAATGTCTCATGTTACATGGTTTCTTTCTTAGAAGTGAGGAAGAAACAGGAATACTGTAAGAAAGGAAGAGCAAGAGAGAACTAGATTCCTTTTGACTGAAACGATAATGTGTTATTGTGCTGGTTTGGACATAAATTTAGGAGGAAACAACCTGAGAGGGGCGTCTTTCTTTTTCTTTCTTGCCTGCCAGGCAAGCAGCCTCCGGCAGCACTTTCTTTACGGGTTTGGGAAAATAATTTTTCGAGTGAAAGTGAAAAAAACTATTTATTTAACAAAACAGAGTCCCCCGCTGTGATGGGAAAAAAAAGGCTATTGAAACCCCCTCCCCTGTCTCTTAAAAGGGGACGATGGATTTTAGAGGTTTTTTTGTAGGTAAAACTTGCAGTCTTGAGCTGGGCCAGGCCAGCCAGGCAGGGTCCGATGATCCCCTTGGAGGGTTCCGCCGAGCAGGTCCGGAGATGACAGCCGGTCTCAGATGAAAAGCAAGCCAATCACAGTCTAAAAAGGAAAAGATGCCGCTGAGGCAGATCACCGTGCCTTCTCCGCTGAGGGCTGAAGAGAGGAGTGAGCAAAAGTTTTCTAACTAACTAAATGTTGTCAGAATCAGGAGAGAAAAGAATGCAAAACATTTTAGTTGTAAGGTCAAGCTGGCCGCTTTGAAGAGTTCTCTCGGCTTCTCTCTCCCCCCTTTGCACTTTAAAGGTACACTAGAAATCAAGCAGGCGATGGGGAAGACAGTATGGTCATAGAATCACCCCAAGACAGTTATTGAATTGTGGAATCTATTGTTTTACTCATTTCAGATCTTATGAAGAAAGAAAACAACGTATTTTTCTTCCTTGTGCACAAACAAGTTTCAGACTATTGTGAGAAACTTTCTTTCAGCTGGGCATCCAAGAAATATTACCTATGTATCACGTATATAAAAAATTGGCCAGAAGGTCCAAAACTGTGATACAAATGTTATAAATCTTTGTAGCAGTAGGATTGCTGTAGTTCAAAAAGCTAGTTCTCCTTCAGAGGGTTCCACTGCGCATCCCATTCTGTCATGGTGTATTCGGTTTGTATGGCAAGGTTTTGGTACTGGGGGGGCCACCGGGGTGGCTTCTGTGAGAAACTGCTGGAGGCTTCCCCCATGTCAGCCAGTTCCAAGGCTGTCCCAGGCTGAGCTCATTGGCGATGGTGGTAGTGCCCTGGTGATAACATAATTAAGAAGGAGTGGGGCAAAATTGCTGCAGAACAGCAGGCAGCAGAGAGGAGTGAGAATATGTAAGAGAAAGAACTCTTGAGACATGCAGGTCAGTGGAGAAGGAGGGGAAGGAGGTGCTCCAGGCTCAGGAAGAGGGAGTGCCCTGCAGGCTGTGGTGCAGACTATGGTGAGGCAGCTGTGCCTCTGCAGCCCATGGAGGACCCTGGGGGAGCAGAGATCCACCTGTAGCCCATGGTGGACCCCATGCTGAAACAGGTGGTTGCTTGAAGGAGGCTGTGACCCATGGGAAGTCCATGCTGGATCAGGCTCCTGCCAGGGCCTGTGGACCTACTGAAGGAGGAACCCGGGCTGGAGCTGTTTGTCCCTGATGAACTACACCCCATGGAAGGGTCCCATGCTGCACCAGGTGATGAGTGTGAGGAGTCTTCTCCCAGCAGAAACAATGTGTGATGAACTAACCACAGCCCTCATTCCTCATCTCTCTGCACTGTTGCAGGGAAAGGAGGGAGACAAAATCAGGACTGAAATTATGCCTGGGGAGAAGGGAGGGTTGGCGGGGAGGTGTTTGAAGATTTGCTTTTATTTCTCTTTACTCTACCTTGATTTGATTGGTAATAAATTAATTTTCCCCAAGTCAAGTCTGTTTTACCCATGATGGTAATTGCTGAGGTATGTCTACTTGTCCTCATCTGGACCCACAAGTCTCTCATTATATTTCATTATATTTTTTACATAGCACCAAGCCCCTACACCTGGCACACAAATATCCATACCAGTGCAGTGGCTGGTGCTACGATCTGCCGACAAAGCAGAAAGAAGAGCTGTGAGCGGCATCGCAAGTCTGTGTTCTCCAAAAATCAGTCCTGTGCAAGGAGCAAATTTAGGACCTCTTCTGCCCAGTTTACACATCACAAGGGACTTGGACAAAATGTAGGAGACAGCACAGACTGACACCTTGGTTGTGAAATTCATCTGTCTATCACATGGGCTCCTCATCGCCACTGTGTGAGGCACAAAGTTTGGCAGCACTGT
The DNA here is from genome assembly GCA_013398955.1 of Callaeas wilsoni. Lineage (NCBI taxonomy): Eukaryota > Metazoa > Chordata > Aves > Passeriformes > Callaeidae > Callaeas > Callaeas wilsoni. Next base: position 12,383 of record VWPU01011924.1, on the reverse strand, counting down.
GAGATCCTGCATTTATTACAGGGAGCTGAACACCGTTGCAATATTGGATGTCTACATAAGCCAGGAATAAATTAAATCACAGACAGACTAAGGAGAGCAAAATATATAACCTCAGTAGACCATTCTACAGAGCCCTGACAAACAGCCTTAGTGCTACCCAATTGAATTTGCTTTCACTGTACTCCAGGGATCTAAGTGTTTAAGGTTATAGACACTTTTCAGAGGACTGTAAATAAATTAAGAGACATGTAAAACTTTGGCAAAGCAAATATTGATGAAGTAATTGTTTATACACATAATGGAGACCTCACTTATATGAGAACTTTGATCCCTCAGAACTCAAATTCTCAATTAAAAATTAAAGCATGCTCAATGTGACATTCCCGAAATAGTATCTGGACTAAGGTGGGACAAAATAGTATGTTTCCTTGCACTGCAAAGGAGATACAAGGTTGGTTTTGTCCCGTGCTGTTCCAGTCTCTGAGCTAAACAGAAAAAACTCCTCCAAATAATCCTAAAAGAGGACCAGACCAGATGGGCATCTGTATTTCTTTGACAAACTTGAATTCTGGGAAATCTGTATTTTTTGGTCTAAAAGGTGGTTAAGCATCTTAGCTGCCTGCTTGCTGTGGTCTTTAGGAGTTACAAAGCTATCCCAAAGTTTAAAATACATCTGCTGATAAAACTTCATGGGACTGATACCTGACCTGCTGAAGAAGAGAAGCATACTAGTTGTGCTGCCTGAATCGAGACATTTAGCAAAAAGTAATTCACTGTGTGTAAAATCATATAGTAAGTTTCTTTAAAGGTTGAACTACTGGAAAATCCCTCCCTCCCTTCCTTATCCTGCTGGTTTGGCTAGTACAGGCTTGATTTTCTTCGAAGTAGTTAGTACGGCGCTCTGTTTCGGATCTGTGCTGAAAACAGGGTGGATAGCACAGGGATGTTTTATTCGCTGTCGAGCAGTGACTGAAGGCCTTTTCCCCCTCTCACCCCATCCCACCAGTGAAGAGGCTGGAGGTGCATAAGAAGGTGGGAGAGGACACAGCCAGGACAGCTGACCCCATCTGGGCAAAGGGACATTCCATAACACACCACAATGTGCTCGGCATATAGAGATGGGGGAAGAAGAAGGAAGTGGGGCACATTTGGAGTGATGACATTTGTAATCCTGTGTAACCACTACACATAAAGGAGCTTGCCTTTCCCGTGGCTGAACGCCTGCCTGCCTATGGGAAGTAGTGCATGAATTCTTCGTTTTGCTTTACTTGTATGAGTGGCATTTGATTTACCTATGAAACTGTTATCTCAACCCATGAGTATTCTCACATTTTCTCTTCTAATTCTCTTCCCCGTCCCAGTGTGGCAAGGGAAGGGGAGTGAGCAAGTGGCTGTGTGGGGCTGAATTGAGGGCTGGTGTTAAACCACAACACTTGTCTTCACAACAAACAAAATGGACAAATGCTAAATTAATGAAGTAGTATACTCTAGCAACATGATACAGAAATTCTTATTTTAGAATGTGCAAAAACTAAGGAACAGATCTGTTATCCTCAATGGATGATCCAAAGAGGGGAGTAGGGACTTGATCTTCAGATAGAGTGTCCCCATTTCCCTCCAATAGTAGGAAGGAAGGCATGTGCTAACATGAAATGGGAGGTTGTGAGGCATTATCGCAGTTAAAAACACTGTACAACAGCATGCACTGCTGAATGAAGCTCAAGGGAGTGTATGTTTTGATCGTCAAGGGAACAGGGGTCCTGTGCAAAGCTTGCTCTCAGCGAAGAGGTTTGAGGATTGGGAAAAACAGTCAGTTGTTCAGGAGAGAGAAGCATGAAAACCAATAGACGAAGGATGGGCAGGGAGGGAAGCCATGGCATGTTCCAAGTCACATTTAGCTTTGCTTTGGTTAAAGGGAAACTAACTATTCACTGTCAAGTATGTGTTTATATTAGGTGGAGTTTTTTGAGAGTTTGCATAAAGAACAGGCAGGTTTACTGTCTTAGAGCATTTTTTAAAAAAAAAATTATTGACAGTATTCCAAATACTATTTGTTGTCTTGAATATATATACACAAGCCTTCTGGGTTTCTTATATATTCACCTTATATGAACCTATGTCTTAATTTTCCATCAAAAATGTCTGAAAACTTTTCATCCAATAGCCTGGTCTTTTGTATGCAATACCTTAGAGCTTTACCTCTGCAATACTTCCCTGCAAGTCCTTATCAGCTAGAGCTCTTACTTGCGCTTCAGATGAGAATTAAGCTGGCATCAAGGAAAAAAGGGATGATAGCAGACTTGTATATGAAATTGCTTCAGAATCTCCTTACCCATCGTAGCATCCTTAGCTCTGAGCTCTTTATTGCTCTTAAGCAATGACCCTTTTATGTCCTGCTCCAAGAAAATGTGCATTTCAAGGATAAAGTGCTAAAAATATTTTTTCTGCTTGCATTTTTAAAATTTTTACTATAGAAAAATACTGTCATGGTTAAGGCAAAGACACCTTAACGTCTTTTTAAAAAAGCCACCCTTCATATTAAAAATACACCAGAGTTTTTATGAGATTGAAGGAGCCTATGTCTTCTGGAAGACAAAAAACATTGTTGACAGTTAGATAGGATTTAATCACAGGTGCTACTACAAAGTGAAAATAAAACTACAGATAGTATTACATAGCAATTTATTCCATCACTATACACTCTGCATGTGGGATAGCAGCTTTCTCTACTGCTACAGCATTTGCAAAAGCACTCTAATTCATAAATGTCATTAATAAAAATAAATTCACAATCTCATTTCATTAAAATTTCGCATTAGTCAGTGCATTCTACAAATGTTAATGGATTTTTCTCTTTGGACTGCTCGCTTGCAGTGCCTTTAGAACACTCAGTACTTGAGATGTAATTGCTGTTTGCAATTGGCTGGATAAGTCACAAGGCAATATTTTTGCACGTGGCTTAATAAATGTGTTGGTCTACATATTGGTGCTTGTAAATGTAGAACTTTATCACTCTGTAATATTCATGCTTGTTATATTGATAATCTCTTCCTGTAAATAGCTGTGCCAGAAAAACTCTGTTTTATGAATATTTGCAGAAGGGGAACAGATAAAAGAGACAGTATGTTGGAGGTAAATAATTTGAACATTTGTCGTAATATTCAGACTAAACATTTTGCAAGATTTGCCTTGCCTTGCTGAAGAACAGCTTCCCTGCAAATGAATTGAGAGTTTCTCCTATTCCCACCTTCTTGCTTCTAGGGGGAAGTGCAGAAACCCTGTCTTTCCCAACATATGTTTTCAGGTCTGACCTATTATACCTAGCAAACCCAACCATCTCTCCAGGGCACATCAGACTGTAGGAAAAATGTCAAGACAGGCAGCATATGTGGATCATAAGAGGTGAAACAGAAAGCCTTTGAGTTACTTCTAATATACTCCCAAAATAGAAATTTCCATCCCAAGTCGGCACATTTTACATCCACATGATTTTGAATATTTGATGTCTATTCCCTTGGTGCTGACCTTGCTCCCTTCAGCTACATACAGCCCACTCTTTCTGCAATTTATAACAGAAATGGAAATGTAAAACAAAATCACATACTTGTGAGTAAGCTCAGCTTTGTACTTGATGTGCTGCTACAGCTGTGCCATGACAGCTGTGCTAGATTTGACAGTCTTGAGGCCCAACATTTGTCCATCCAGTGACAAAAAGCTATTAAATTTTCTAAAATTTCTAATGGGGTCCTTTGGAGAGCAGTGGACTCTTGTACCAGGGCAGCCTCAGTGTCTTCCCCACCAGTTCATCTGTGATATTCAGTGTTGCAGAGAGGGTAACCAGATGCTTGTAGTTCTCTGCCATAGTTTCACTATGAAGGGGCTCCTGCTGGGCATTTGGCTGCTGCTCTTGGATGGGAGAGAGCTGTGCCCAGGTGTCAGTGGGGGAGGAACAAGGGGCATGAGCAGCTTCTGCTGCACCTCTGTAGTTGTAATGCCCCACAGCCAGCTCCTAACAGTGAGATCACAGTGACTTTCCATTAGCTGAGGAGCTGGATGATGCCTCACTGTGCACGACATGGACAAATCACCTGACCTTTACTTGCAGCCACAGGTAATGTCCTGGTACCTTGCTGCTGCTCATTTTCCTCCCTCATCTCCAAGTAACTATAAGCATTTAATAAAATGCAATTTTACTGCTGGGCAGTGTCTCCAGGGGATGTAATGGCTATGTGAAATCCCCATGGGAAGCATTACATGTCTTTTCAGGCAGGCTGAGTATAAATGTGAGGACTTTCTGATTTTTCTCTTTCCCAAAATCAATGAGTTTCCAAACTACACTGCCCATCAGCTCTTGAAGGATCATATGGTGCCCCAAATGCAGCAACCTCTTTGCCAAGCTCTGCCAGCAAACTAGGGGTCGTTCTTCAGCAGCAAGCAGGAGGGAGCACATGTGTGCCAGGGACAGAGGAAAAGCAGCCAAAACCAGGTGCTCTCTAGCCAACAATCTACTTAAATGCTGGAACAGGATTAATTTCCTTTTGGGCCCCTATCCCCTCCAAGGAGGAGCCTTGCCAAGCATAACCTGGTGTGCAGGACCATGCTGCCTACCTGCCTCCTGGGGTTCCCTGCTCAAGCATAAGAATTTGTGAGACAATGGAATTAGGAAATGAAAGGTCATAAAATTGCAGTGCATGAACCATGCCTGTTTGTATGGACTTTCACTGTTAAAGTCAAGAGCTTGTGAATTTGGATATGGGGGAAGCAGACATGACACCTCTTTTCAGCTGCTGCCTCTCAGCAGTTGAGTGCTTTCACTTCACTGGGGAGATCACTAGCTAGTGATCACTGACCAAAACAAATCTTTTTGCCTTTGACGCTGTCTAATTTGAGCACATGCCTCACCAGTTTTGGTTAATGACACAAGAACCTATCGAAGAGGAAGCACAAGAAATATGCAAACATGGTGTGACACACACCAGAGCAGCAGGCTTGTCTGGAGAGTGATCCCCTGTTTTGCTACAATCTCACTTGCTACAACCCCTCAATGAAATAAATCACTCCACGGCAATGCATAATGCAGTCCAAAATAGAATGGTTCTCACTGTTTGTAGTCCGAATTGGATATGCCCTTATTGCCCTCTTTGTCAGAGCTATCAAGGACTTAATAGCCTCCTTGTGCTTTCACGATTATTTCAAATCGCCGTTTTAGTAATTTAGATTTTAACCATAAGACGTGTTTGATCATGCTTGAACTTGCAAACAGACTATTTAAAAGCTTTACTTCATTTCTTCATAACAGATTTTATGCGTGATTTGCAAAATGAAACGCAACATCTATCTCTCTGACCCTGAGATTAACACCTTTTCCTCCGTGTTGGCTACCTCCATCTCAAGAATTGTCTCTGCCTCCTGCATAACTTTCATCTTGTCCTCTCTTTTTGTTGTTTCAGAGATCTGTGAGCATTGGTCACATCATTCTTTGAACGACTCTGCTGGCTTCCACATTGCTTCTGCTCAGCATTCACAGCAAATGCTGTACCAGCCGCACTGTGATCTGCTACAAATCTTCACCCCTCTTGTTAATCCTGCTCTGCTGCTGACAGAGGTGATGTTGCTGACTGCTCTATCCCTCACGTACTTCTATCTTGCTGGTGAGACTTCGCAACAAATGCACCAGATCTGCCTGATAAACCACTGTGATTCTTTACTGGGTGAAGTTCAGTGTGCTGCTCCTAAGGGTGATGAGCAAACATTGGGAGCTTTAGTGCAGGAATACGTTAATCTACTTTCCCCTCTCTCACTCTTCTCTTAAATGATCTTTCTAATCTCCTTGTGTTTAATTATTAGCAAGAAATTCCCTGTTTTCACATGGATTTCCCAGTGCAGTCCTTATTTCCATTTAACCCCTTCAAGGCTTGTTCTGGAAGACAGACAGTTAAACTGGTTATTGAAATGGTACCAGTTTATACCCCCTTATCATAACCTGTGCCCCAGCCCATGGTGTTTCTGCTGGCTGCCACTGCTTCTCTGACGAATGCCATGGCAGAGGCATGGCTCGGCAGGCAAGCCCACCTCTATCTATCCTTTTTTTCACTTTTGCTCAGCCTTGGATCTGAGCGCCACCCAAGAAAGGTGCAGAGAAATTGTATAATAGACTCCAGGCTATCTGTTCTCAGAAACAATTTACATTCTAGGACAACATGGCCCTGCCTAAATGTAACATATTCTCCTTTCCGCCAGCCTGACTTTTTTTCCTGTAACCCTCAAGTGTTGGCCCCCAGGGTTAGTTATAGTGGGTGTGTCTGGTTGTGATGACTGACTCAAAGTGGATTCAGGGGAGACAGATAACACAACAGCCAAGGGCTAATTTCAGCAATGAGTTCACTTAAACACAGTGCTGGTCAAGGCAATTTTGGAAGACACTAACATCTGGATTCAACATGCAAATATAACTAAGAGTCAATTATTTAACTCCATAAATAGTGAACAGTACAGGGTCCATTGTGCTTCTTGCATGGCAGCGGGCTGCATGCCAGAATCTCCCCTTGAGGACGAGGGCCTCTCAAGGTTATTCCTTGGGGCTGAGAGATTCCTTGCTGCAACAAATTCTTGGTAAGTAATGATTGCATGCTAAGCTCTGAAATCTTAGCTAAGTGGTACAAAGCAGTGATTATGCACATATAATCCTTTAGACATAAACCATAGTCTGGGACTAAGTCTGGATCCAGATGCACTTCAATTCTTCTCTGAGAAGTAGTTTAGAATGCAAAGAATTTCTGAATCTCATGACTCAACAGGAGGGTCTTCCTGACAGGCTTGGCTGACCTTGTCTGCTATGTAGTACCATGCCATGGAATGTTGTAAAACCACTGTAAGATTTATGATCAAACTCTGCTAAATCGCTGGTGTGTATCAATGAACATACTGATACTTCTCTCTAATGGGTGAAGTATCACCCCATCCATGACACTACAGCATCTGGCAAGAGAAGACATGAAGAAAATGCATTTGCATGGGAAGACAACAGAATATATCTGCCCTTAGTGGTGAAAATCAGGTCTTCCATCTGGAAAACGTCAGTGAGAGCCAAGAATCAACTTTTTGGGGTTCCTGTAGGTGTTTCTACATCCTTACAAAATATCTTCTTGAATAACCAAGTCTTAGCAAGATGAAAACCACGTGTCTTGTGATTTTGAAAAACACCTGGCTATTACACTGGTAGCATAATTGGGAACCACATTAATTCTAAAAACAGAGCTGCAGATATACACCCTCTTCTGCCTTTTTCCTCATCAATATTTATGTGCCATAATACTGACTGGACTCTCAAACTTTTATGTTGACATTGGGTTTTGACCCATGGGTCTCGGAGGTGCAGAGATGCAGCACAGTTGCTTGGCAACACAAACACACCAGTTCATTGGGGGTGATGAATATTTTTTAAGGAACATTTTCTTTTTTCTGTTCCTGAATGGATAAGAGCACAGATGACTCAGACCTCGGGTTTCAGGGACATAATTCAGGGTTTTATGGTTGCAGAAGTCTGGTTTGCATGGGGGAGAATTTGGACCCAGGCTTGACCTTCATTAACGCTGGGGATAGGGTAATTATGTTTAGATGTCCAAATATTTAAGATTTGAGATTTTGCCTCAGACAAAAATACTCTTCCTCTTAATTCCTGTTTTTAAGCTCTTTGTGAGGGCAGAGTGTGCAATTCCAAGCTTTTGCAAAGGGAGAGAAAGGGAGGATATTTTCTTCTGTGCAAGGGCAGAGCCTGTCTGTCTGCTTTGGGGAAGATAACCCACCATCTCCATGTGCTGCATTTCACAAATCCATGCATATACAGTGCTTGGGACTTGGAAAGTCTTAAGCCATGTAATACCATGATGACTTGCCATTAACCAAGGTTTTAGACTTGCCAAATCTTGCAAAAGACCAACAGCTTCACCACTAAGTTAGCCAAATCTCCGTGCTTCTTTTTATTGAGCACCTGTTCTGGTACAGCTCCCATTTTCAGATCAAGAGTTTCTGATCTGACTGTTCCTTCTTCTATAGTTCTTTGTAATTATAATTAGAAATGTCATTAAAATACATTTATTAGCAATTACAATTTTATAATTCTTACAATTCCCTATGTAATTCTTCCCTCTGGGTTTGGTTTACAATCCTTTCATAAATCTGCCTCCCCGTTGGGGCAAGAAATTAAGTAATTCAGTAAATGTAGAAGAAGGTAAGTGCACATAGCCCTTGCCTCTATGGAAATTTCAGGTAGAGTTAAAGGAAACTAAGAACAGTGAGTTTTTTGAAGAGCTAGATGTGTTTGACATATGCACAGTACCTCCAGTCTTTACTTAGAATTGATGCAAGCCACAGTAAATTAGACAGCCTCCGGGCTTACTTACATTCTGAATTTAGTCCTATAACGTTATTTCCTCCAAAGCAGCAATCAAGTCATCCATCAGGTTGTCAGCAAATTATCTGTGTGCTATCTATTAATCTCACTTTTTGTATCCTGTATTCTTCCACTTTAGTGGGAATTCAGTCACAAATGAAGTCCGTTTAAACACAATATTCCACAAATAATGCAGCCCAAGAAAGAGTTAACTAATAGCAGAAAAAGTTTTATCTAAGCTGGTGGTCTGTGGGTATATGTTGCTAAATGAGTGTTGTACAGAGGACTGCAGCTGGAAATTCTCACTTAAAAAACCTCAAGTAAGTAGGATTTGACTTTTTTCCTACTAGGTGACCAGCAGCAGGCTTTAAGGTAACAGTGATATCAAACGGTTTATTTAGTTGTCAGTTACAAGGACAGAATTCTTAGTGGAAACAAACAGGCAGCCTACAGTGACATATTTAAGAGAAGTCTGCTTTCATACTACTTGGAAAGCACAGAGTTATCTCCACTGGGAAGCAACAGAAAAAAATCCCATGGAATATTTTATTCAAGACCTTTGCTTTTGTTCTACATTTCCTGCAGGGAGCAGTGGCTTGCGCTGCCACCAGAGACTGTGGATTATAGAGAAAGGCAAAGTAGATTCAAAAAAGGAACCAGAATTTGTGCCATGCTACCTTTCCTTATGTTTGTTTTCTCACAGCAGTCCAACAATACAAAACAAACCTTTAATGATACATTGAATGAATCAGTACAGGCCCATGACATAGGAATCTTTCCAGCTTGTTTTTCTTTAAAAACAAAGTGAAGGAAAATGTGTTTAGAAGCAACATCTTATATACTAGAAATGGTCAGTGAGAAAATAATGAAGTTAAGGCTAAAGAGAGAAGTTGCTCACAGAGCTGACATAGGGACAGTTGAATCTTTTCATTCTCCGTCTTTACAGTAGGTCATGTAGCGTACTAAAAGTGGAAGCTGAAAGGTGATAAGGTTTTTCCATTTGCTTTCAGCAAATAATCTTTCTCTGTACATGCAGAGATCCCTGATGGTTAAAGGGAATTTAATATGAATATGCACAAGTTTCCTGTGATTGAATTTTTGTGTGTGATGCCAGATGCAGACACACTTACTTGACTTTTTAATCAGTTTATTCTAGAAAATACAGTACTGATAGTAAACTGAAAACTATCTTCACCAGCAGAAGAGGATTGCCTACCTTATGGTGGGAATTAAATCACCCAGTGGTTCCGAAATAAAGTAGGACATGCTTTTATATTTCTTCTCACGAAGCAAGTGGTCTGACAGGGAATTCACCCAAGGCACATCACATCTCCGGACAGGGCTGAGTGCTTTTGATCCTGAAGCAGAACCTGGTGGCTGTACAAGCACGGAGTTCTGGGAGGGCACTGCAGCTTGCTACAAGCCCACAGTCCTCTGGCGGTCTGCAATTGGAGCTGGTTACAGCTCCCATCTCCCCTGGCCAAACTCCTTCTGACTAAGTGCAAAAAGGAAGAAGGAAAGAGAGGTGCTGAGTGTCCTGGTGCAGAGCCAGGTCTCAGTGCAAGGTTAGGATGAGGAGACGGCTTGCCCCAAAGCTTAGAATCTTCCAGATTTGACATGCAGTGATATGATACGACTGTATATTTTTACGATTGCTTGGGTATAGAATATATTTTAATGAATCACCTAATTCTATAATTTTAGGCAGTTTGTTAATGTTGAAATGCAGGAAAAAGCCTTTAAAAAACTCTGAGATGGTGCTTTCCATTAACCTAAGCTCTTGACAGGCAGTAAAGAGAAAAGAGAAGAACGTAATTTTCATTTCCCTCTTGGATTTTTTGGTATCTACATCTTGTTGGCAAAGCCTATGTCTTTCTCAAGGCTTGTACATTTTTTTGTATAAGAAATTTTCAGGAGGATTGGATCAAGGAAGTTTCACAGAAACTACTTCATTGCTCTGGGATCAGCATGGCATTGAGATCTTCAGGTTTATCTCAGAATATAATTATTTTTAAAAAAACAAAACCAGAATAACCAGTCAGCAGGAAAGGACAGGAAAATAACTCCAGACTTTCAAAATAAGGAGAAATAGCTTAATCTGAGGTTGGAGGAAATAAATCAATAAAAGTAATTTTGTGCTATGTGTGAAGGATTCACAGACCTAGCTTTCAACTTTCTGTCAGTTTTATAGTTTGAATTCAATTATGGAATTTTAGATTGAACCTATTTTTGTCCAGTCATCCTTTTTCTTGCAATAGTTTATAAAATCTGATTTTGAGACACCTCATCAGAATAGCGATGGTCTCTGCAGCCCACCAGCACTGGCCATGTCATATGGCATGAGATAACATTCTCAAGGATCCAGGGAAATATATAATGTGTTGCTGGACCTGGAGGCATTGGGAATATTGGCTGAACTGCAGCTGGGCTTTGCAGGTGAAAGGTGTACATGGAGTAGCCGGGGCAACGTGAGTTTGAGCTCTGTACGCCATTTTCCTAGGTAAATATTGTGGAAATGCAATCTAGCAGAGGCAAAGCATTTTCTTTTCTTGTCAGGCATTTGCCTCCCAAGATTTGGATTCCTGTCACAAGAGAATATGCTTTCCATCCAGTGTATCTACAGGTGATAGTGCCTCAGACTAAAACTTCTCAAAAACATCTGAAGAAAACAGAAAACAAAAAGAAGATATTTAATAACTTCACAAACTTCACAAACTGCCTGGCTTAGGGTGAGTGTCAGTGAATACACCCTTGAAACGTCAGTATTTTCTATGAGCCTTGCAATAATACCTGCTGTAGTAGCGTGTGACTCAAAGTCAACCCACTCCCAGTTATTTCCTATGACACCACCCCAGAGCTTTGCCACTCGCTGCTTTGCTGGAGCGGTTGTGACTTGCCAACATGTGACATGGCAGCGTCCCTGGGACAGAGATCACTACAACTGGAAAAACGTCCCCACATTCCTGCAACTCCACAGCAGTTTCCTTCTCATTGCAATGGCCCCTCTGCCTGGCTCATTGCCTCTGCAGGTCTTTACAGGCCGATCAGAGCAACGACTTCGTTTAGTGATAATGAACAGGTTTCTCTGCATGTGACCCCTGGGTTACTTCATTTCAGCCACTTGTACTCTTGCAGACCTTGTTGAATGTATCCAGGGGGCAGCCAGGGCTCTATGTGGGCAGCCTTTGCCCAGAGGGGACACAACGAGCCCGTGGCTCTGCATGTGACAGCTTTGCAAACTCTGTAGTGGCTCGAGGATGCCCCAGGGAGAAAACGCTGAAGCTGCTGAGTGCCCTATCCAGCTCACTCATTCCCAAAAATGACTGATGGACAGGAGACCTGGTAACTGGAACATCTTCCTCAAAGTTCTCTGTATGTTAAATATTTTTAGGACTCAAATTCCTTTCCTTGTAAACTATAAAAATGTTTTCCAGAGCACACTTTTCAATTTCAGACGTTTCATGAACAAATCTGAAGCAGTGGGACTCTCCAGGCTGAATGAAGAGGCCAGTTTACATCTGTCAGCAGATTCCCCAAAGGGAATTTTTGGGAAAAGACAGAAACAGTTTATGAATCTTAAAATGAAGGAGTGTCAGAGATATTGAAAGCAATGGTATTGCTGTTTAAGAAACCAGTGGCTTCATCTCTCTTTTTAGATGCTAACAAGAAAATAAATAAACCTAATAAATACCATCAGTAGTTCCATCAGCCCTCTCAAGGACTATCAAGCCCAGCTGAAGGCAAGCGAAAGCACCGAAGCCCCTTTTAACCTCATATAACCTAATCTGGGGGAGAAGTGTTAAAACAACAAGCGGCCCCGGGAGAGTGTCCCCCCGGCTCCCCGCTCGCCGGGATCCGCTGCTCCTTGCCTCCGCCTCTCTCCTCCTGCCGTGGCCACCAGATGGGGCAGCGAATCGCCGTTCCCTGCCAAGCCCGGCGCGCTCGGGCCCCGCGGCCGCACCGGGGCCGCCCCCGGGCCGCGCCGCCCCCC
>VWPU01011923.1:0-90864 GCA_013398955.1 Callaeas wilsoni | reverse complement strand
CTGGGATCCGTGGGGCCGTGAGCTGTGATCCTGGGATCCGTGGGACTGTGAGTTGTGATCCTGGGATCCGTGGGACTGTGAGTTGTGATTCTGGGATCCATGGGGCTGTGATTCTGGGATCCGTGGGGCTGTGAGCTGTGATCCTGGGAGCCGTGGGGCTGCCCATGCATTAGCCCACTCTTGCCATACCTACAGTGCACTAAAAGCAATGCCCACAGCCAACAGCCAGCCCGTGCCGCTGGGGTTTGCAATCAAACAGCACATCTGGCGCAAGGCAGAGCAAAATGAACCGTGGGGAGAGGAGGAGCAGCAAACACTTCACAGAGCACAGGGCTCCTCGGGAGCTCTTCCCCAGTGGGGCTGGAGCAGCTTCGCCATTAGCATTTCACAGCTTCACCCAGGGTTGTGGTTGTTTGCAGATCCTGTCAGCTCCTTCCCCTCCTTCCCTGCCTCTTTGTTCCCCTTGCCTTGCTGCCTCACAGCTGGTTAAAATGGTAACCCTTTGATAATTTCTTTTTTTTTCATTTAATCAGTTCTCATTTTTGTCAATTCTTCCCTTGTATCTTCCTCTCTGGGAGGCTGAAATGAGGCTGAGAGCTGTGCAGCTGAGGTGGCCTTTTGAAGAGTGTCAGACAAAAAGTTTTGGGGAGATTGTCACTCTTTCCTGCCATAACTACTGTGCTTCCTTAAAAAGAAAATAAAAAGCAAAAAAACCCAAATGAAACAAAAAAACCCCAACCTAAGAAAAAAACCCTGCACAGAGAATTTTATCATGGAGAAAATTTCCTTTTTCACAGGCTTCCTTCATGGCACTGGGAAAATATCGAATGCTCCCTGCTCTGTTTTTCTGTGGTTGCTATTTTTACCTTTCCAAAACCCTCCAAGCTTCCCTCCATTGCTCCCTTCTGCTGAATTTCCTCATCATTTTCCTTCTTGGTTTCTCTCTCAGTTTCCAACTCATACAGTGGTGCATGAATATATTATAAACTCTCAAGGGAAGAGGCGATCTCTCCAAGAACACATTTCATCACACAGTGGGCAACTGGCTGCAGTCTGGGGTTTGACCTCCTATTGAAACATCTCCACATACAACCTGTATCCAATGTCCAATACATTATTGGGGTGCTGAGTTACTGTTATCTCTACTGAAGGACAATGGGATTTCAGGGAACTGGCGTCATGCAAGAGAGGGCCTGAAAATCTCCAGCACTTTTGGTGTCTTGCATATGATTCAGAATATTTAAATCTCCAATTAAAACTGCTGAAATAAAAGCAGTATTGGATACAGGATTTATAACAAGATTCAACGTGCAGTGGGAAATGCTTTAAAGGTGACCTGCAAATCCTCTTTAATTGCTCTGCTGTTGCAAGAGATGCTGTGCGCCCTCAATAACAGGGCTGGGGAGGACATCTGCTATGAGTTTAAAACAGCAAATGTAAGTCAAAGTTGGAGGGTAAATTCCTTGGAGGTGTGGCTGTACTGAATCACAGCTCCAGCCTTCTGATGAAAATGCAGGTCCTAAATTGCTACCTAAAACAAGGCAGGCTGGTGCCCTCCCTCCATCCCAAGCTGTCCGTGAAGCTACCAAACTTCCCTGTCACCCTGCATGCCTGTATCCTCCAGGCTCATGCCAGCAGATACTGCAGGCACAGGGGGTGACTCCTTAATACACAAGCAAAAGGCAAGGGGGGGTTCTGAGCATCGAGACTGGCATCAGCGTGTTCAGAAGAGGGAGGATGGGGGCTCAGCCTGGGAGTGCAGAAGATGCAGATAAGAGGGTGAGGGGTGCTCACTGCTGCTGCTCTGTTGTGCCTGCAGAGGGATCTGGGGAAATTGGGTTTGCACAGAGCCATAAAAATGTTCAGGTAGCACAGATCCTACTGAAGTCAGGTCCTTAGGGACTCCTGGTCACCTAAATACCTCATGGGAACAGCAATTTCTCTCTGGCCTGAGATATCCAGGATAATGAAGGACTATTCAGGAGGACTCCATCCACTTTTAGGGATGCTCAGATGCTGCATCTACATAAGGAAACAGCCAGGCCAGAACATCATCTCTGGGATTCATTTGGGAAAGGGAGGGGATACGTTATCTCATTGGCCTGAATGCTCCTCTTCTCTTTCCTCCCCCAGAAAAGCTGCCAAGAGTAAAGATCTCTCAGGAAATAAACTCCCACTCTCTTGTTCTCACCATGTGCAAAGGGGATGATGCACCATCCTGGCATGGCTGGGTGGGCAGGGGACAGCAACACGGATCCAGCCCTACCTGTGCTGCCATGAGAGCTACTTTCAGAAGGGGATTTTGCATTATTATTTTTATAGACATGGAGATCTTCCTCGAGTGGAGGCAGACTCAGCTTGGAGGTGGGGGGTGTCAGATACTGCTGTCAAATAGGCTCAGAAACAGACACGCATGTATAATACATGCTAGACAGTTTGTCTGACAAATTATTGTTTCTGCTGCCACTTAAATTGTTCCATACGTCACCTTCCCCTCCCAATTCTGTTTCAAACAAACCTGCCTAGGGATGACTCTCCTTCCAGCCCCTCTCGTGGCTAAACCAGTTTAAAACCCAGTTTGCTTCATTCATGCACTGTGAGTTGGACCCATTTCCCTTTTGAAGTTGTGGATGGCCAAAAGGAGGGAAATGACAGGGATGCTCTTTGTTCCTCGCTCCCTATTGTACCTGATACTAGAGAAATAATTATGATGAAAATCAAAGAGCTCAGGGAAGGGTAAAATGCAGCTCCTGTGTTAGCTTTTGCTCACAAGGTAGGTGGAACAGGGACTGGCATGGGATAGACCTGTGCAGGAGAGCAGCCTGGGATGCAGGGCAGAGCTGTCACTAAGGCTGAGTTCTCCTGGTGACCTCCACCCCATCTGGGACACCAGCGTGTGCAATAGCAGCAGTGACTTGTGTCCAAGCCCAGTGGGCAGTCCTCACCACCCAGGAAGAGGAGCTGCAGGTCCACAGCAGTAGCTGCAACCAAGGGATGGGAAATATGGGGACAACTTGTGCCACCAAAGACCACGGAAAGTCTGCCTCCAGCTCTGGTCCAGCAATTCTGGATGGGAGTTAGCTGGCAGACAAATCAGTTTTGTGTGTGAAGCCAGGAAAATTTGTTAGTCTTTCCAGGAAAGTGCCCCTGGCTCCTCTATCCTGCAAACCATGCCTCATGTCAAGAAATCACCTCCAAAATACTTGAATGCAGAAGGCTCTCAGCATCCCTCCATCAGCTCTGACACCCCTGTGCCTCTTCCAGTCTAGCCCTGACCATCAGCACCAAGGCCGGGGTAGCACCAACAGAAAGCTCTGGAGTAAGGCAGAAAGCAGCTCTCATTTTGATGCTGGACCCATCCATTTCTCCCCTCTGTGATGTCAAGGTGAATTTTGCTGTTACGTACGGAGTCAGTGGTTCCTCCTGCCAGCAGCCTGTGCAGGTGAATTACAGCTCAACATGAATCCTGTCTCCATCTAGTACCCTGAAAGTAATAAATGTCTGACTGTTATTAGGAAGTTATTGTCTGAAGCCTTTCAAACAGCAAACAGCATATTTCTATCCTTAAAAATACCTCTGAGTGCCACAGCTGCTGAAGGAATGTGCTGAGGACCAGGCATCTAATTTGCTGCATCGTTCCTACACCAAACCTCCTTCTTCCTGGGTAAATGTGCCCCCATGAGGGTCTTTTAGGAGTTCTCAGTGTTTCCGCTCATTCCGGCTCCAAGATTTGCAATTACTGCAGGCAGAAGAGGCTGTGCATAAACCCCAGTTTGAGGTGGGGATATGGAATTTCAATCTGTGCTGTGCATAACAGGAACCCAGGCCGGGATGAATCATGCTATGTTACTTTGGTTTTAAATTTTTTTTGCACTGCGTAGGATTTTCTGGGGCATATTCCATCAGGCACGTAATGGTCAGATTCACTCTGAACGTTTATTACACGGTTACTTTGCAGTACACACACTTCAGATGTCAACAAAGGCAACAAAGTGGACTTAGCAACTTAACAAACCCTTCTACAAATTCTGTAGATCACCATACATTTTCTGAGTGCTCTTTATCACAGCCATTTGACTACTACTTGTTTTGTTAGGTTTCTCTGTTCTGAGGTATTTTGATTAAGACTGTACTGAGTAATTTCACCTTTTTTCTTTCATCAATACACTCATTTGTAAATATCCCAGGAATTTTTTTTGTGTCCTCCCACCCAGGAATGCAAATGGCCATTATGTGCTCCCCAAGGTATCTCCAAATAACCCTTCTCCTTTTAACCTTAGGATTTTATTGTGTTAGTTGCTAGGTAACTGAATAAGATTTATGGCCATCTATTGTTAATTTTGAAGGCGGTCTTCAATTTCCCTGTAAATAGCATTTGGGAGTTGGAGTCCACACCAATAAAAACTTGGAGCCCAGTCCCACTCTGTGGAGAGGAGCACCTGCTATGAAACGCAGAGCCAAGTGCATACATAAAACTCAGCCTCTCAAAAAGGGCCCTGCCCCTCTCAAACTGGCCAGGCTGGGCATTGCTGAGGTGCTGGAGGGACCCTGGCCTCTGATGCCAGCGTGGCAGAGTGTCCCAGGCTGGGCATCCCCCTTCCCTCCCTCCTGCTCCTGTCCAAGCCTCTCCTCATCCTCCAGGCTGTTGCTCCCCGAAGTGAAATGACAGCGCTTCAGCTTTTCCCAGAACCGTATTTCTCTGCTGTCAAGCTCAGGAACCCCTCGGTGCAGCTCTCCCAGCCTCTCTGACAAGGAAGGGGGGGTGAGGTGGGAGATGGCCCCGGTTCACTTGGTTGCTTAATGCCTTTCAATTTGAGGCTAAACAAAGCAATCAGGTGGACTCTGCCAATTTGCACACAACATCCTTGTGCTATAGCAACAAGTAATTTTCTACTATCCCCCCTCACTCCCTGGAGCTCTCTTTTGTTGCAGCAGAATTATTTGCTTTGCGCTGTAAATTCACACTTCTGCCACGCTACTTTGACTTTTCAGGACCATTTATGAAGATAAGGAAAAACAAACCAGTTTAGGGTAACTGGCAGAGTGGCAGGTGTCAGCAGGCACGGCAGGAGCTGAGCTGGCAGGAGTGAAGCCATCCTGCCCTTCCCTTGCCCCAGCACTGGAAGTGTCACAGATGTCCTGCAATCCCTCACATTAATCATTCATTTGCCACCCTGCAGGTAGAAAGGTCCTTTTACTCATGTTTTTAAAGCTGTTTTATTGTCTTTTTTGATTGGGAGAAAAAGAAAAGAGTCTTTTACTTATTGTTTTATGGGGTTGAAACCTGCTTATAAATAGGGGAGAGAAATGCCTAGCAAAACCAGGCTGCTGGTTCATGATCATGAAGTCATGAGAAATTAGGTAGCTGGTCAAAGGGAAAAATCAGGAAACTTTGTCTGTGGCCCTGAGATACCAGATATAATTTCTTTTCTGGACACCAATGTTATCGGGTTTTATACTGGTGTTATTTTTGCCTTCTGGAGCCACCAAGTACTTATCTGCTGTCAAAAGCTTCTGATTCTCCCAAGTAAAATGCTGCCATACATTTAAGTTCTTGAAAGGCTCAAGCCATTGGGAATCATCAGGTGGGAAAATGCCATTAGTGAAATTTGAATGCCAGTCGTACCTGGAAAGCTTCTCATATCACTTGCACAATGTGGAGGAAAGCTGAAGAGGAGGATACACTCAGGTTATCTTGGGCAACAGCCTCTCCCGGGCAGGCAGGCAGCTCCCAGGGTTATTCCAGGTGAGCTCTGCACCAGCACAAGGCACACCCACTGCATTTTTCCACACAGAGCAGGATGAAGCTGTTGGTGTTGACAAGAGCTGTTGAAATGACTCGAGGACACCCCTCTTTATGCAATTCAGTCAGCAGAATTTAGAAATATCTCTAAAAAGTGGCTCTGAAGGGTATCACCTCTCCATTTGCCGTATCTGAATGGAGCAGCAGCTCAAGTGAGAGTCAGCAGAGTGATCTGCTGGGGTTTCCTCAGATCACCTGTGCCACAGACCTGGGTGGACTGTCCCCGTGAGACACGTGGATTTGAGGAGACATGGCATGCTCAGGGACACCCTGGGAGGAGAACAACGAAGGAGAGACAGACAGCAAAGTGTGTCAGCAGCTGAGCCCCAGCACAGATGAGAAGAAAGGCCATTGCTTCCTGCTCCCACAGACAAGGCTCAGACTCACTGTGCTGCTCCTGTCCTGCCAGGAAACAAAACTCCACGGCCACTGCTGCCCTACATCTCCTTTCAGCAGCTCGTGGTTTGTTATTCTTGGTCTCAGTTGTTTGCCTGTTCAGCTATGCTGCATTTTCTGAAGCAGGGAAAGATTGCCACCAGTGTGTACCTGCTTGTTCTGAGCTCTGGATAGAAAAGACTCCCCAGCCTCAGTGGGAAGCGCAGAGCTGCATGCTCCCACCACTACACACGTGGATCCTGCTCCAAAGGGCTGCTCAAACCTGGGACCGAGCTGAGAAACTTCATCCGGGAAGTCCAAGCCATGCATGAGGCCACAGCTCCAGCCTCTGGCAGCATCTGGTACCTGCTTGCACGCTCTGCTGCAGGCGGCCTCGCTCGCACCTGCCGGGGGGGTTTGGAGGCACCACTTGTATTTACTGCTGCTTGTGTTTGCCAGTAACAGCAACGAACCCGGACACGTCTGTTCTTGCCAGGGAGTTTGCAGGGAGCCATTCCCACTTCCCTGCTACCAGGAGCGATGAAAGCTTTTCACAGTCAATGCTCCCTTCTGTGTGGGGCTGGGGAAGGCAGGCAGCGAGAGAGCGGTGAATGGCTTCAAAGAGGAAGGTCAGCAAGCCAGTGAGGATGGATTAGAAAAGGACAATGCAGAAAAGGCCTGATTAATTTAATTGCTCATCTGAAATGTAGTCACAGACTTAAGAAGGATGAAGAAATTATAAGCATATGAATGGAGCCAAGTAATGATTTTGAGAGAGAATATGCAGAGCCCTGCCTCCGCCTGCAACCTCTGTCCCACATACAAAGGGTTTTGTATTCAGAGATTACTCCAGACTTCTGGCTCTTCTCCTCACACGGTCTCTGCAGAAATGGAGACACTGACTACCAACAAATGCTTCATTAGCTGCAGCTTGATCTTGCTGCTGGCAGCTCAGAGTGATCATTAGAGCCAGGCGTGTGCCCAAGCTTGTGAGGAGATGTAATGTGGAAACCATTCTGCTCCCAGCAGAACTGAGGTTTTCCTGGTGGAAATGGATTGCTGGGCACGGCCTCAGCCTCTGCACTTCACATCCTGCCTTGAAGGACCTGGATCAGCTGCACAAAGGAGAAATGCATTTCTACCTTCCCTTGCTTAAAATGGTACCTGCATCAGATCGTCTTGTACTTACAGTCAACAGAGCACATCTCCAAACACTTCAGAACCAATATTTATAACTAGAGGCACAGAAGTAATTTCATGGAAAATTTCATGGGTTTGTTGGTTTTTTTTTTTTGCCTTTTTTTTTTTTTTTTTAATTGGAAGAAACAAACAAAAGAAACCTCCCCAGGATATAAAGTATAAAAGGCATTTGGGTTAGGTCAAAATACTATTCTTTTCTTTTTTTTTTTTTCCCCAAATCTGTGTCTTATGTTTGCTAATATAAAATAGCTGAAAAATTAAGCCAGCTTTGAAGTGGAAACTCAGACTATTCTGTGAAGGCTGAAAATAACTTCTTAGCATTCTTCATCTTCCTATTGCAAAGAGAGGTCAGAAACTTGTCAACTAAATCTGCTTCTGGAAGGCTACAATTCCAATTGCCTGGATCACTTCGCAGGCGAAAATACTTGGAAAATATTGGAGCGAGACCGACAGGCACCACTTTCGGTCATCAGCTCCTTCCTCCTGCTCAATGCAAGCCGGAGAGCTGCCTCCAGGAATTTGCACCGCGAAGGGATTCATCCTCTCCTCCAAAGGGTTGTGACTTCTGGATGAACTCAAACACGTCTCTTACAACGACCTGATTGAAGAGAGTTCTCCATTTGAAGAGTTCAAGTGATGGGAGAACTTAACACGTGGGCTGAGCCACTTCAGCTGTTAATGACTCCTGGGTTGGGTTGAATTCCTGTGCCTTTGCCTGGTTATGGGAGGAGTGTCTCACCTCGGTGCTTTTCCCCTGACAGAATGCTTTCTTCTGAGTCAGCCCTCAGTCATCTGTTTGAGGAGCTGTGTTGGAAACACACAGTAGACCAAGCCTCTCTGCACTCTTCAATACGATTTTCAAAGTGTGGCTATGAGGAAAGGAAGGAAAGGAATCAAATGTCCTGATTTAGGACTAATTCCTTGAGACATGCCTTTCCAACAGCCTTCAACAAAATGCATTTTATTTTTCTATAGAGGAAAAATGCCCATCATTGGGGTAGAAGGGCAAAGTGATCAAGCAATCACCTCTGTCTCTGAAGCTGCACAAAGAGACTGAAGAGGAGTGCTGCAATTGTCATAGAACCTCAGCACCGAGCACACAGAACCTAAGCACTGAAAGTGTTAAAATGATCTTTCATTGTACAGGGCTGGAAGGTTAAATATGATTCAGGGTCTGTGTATTAATTCCACAGCAGCTCACGTTTAAAGTCTTTGTAATCATTCATTAAGGATAAATGATAGAAAAGACACTTAAGAGATTGGTCATTCGAAATAAGAATTGAGATTTTGAAATACTGCATGTTCTGTTTTCTGCATCTGACAGCGTTTCAGACAGCACAAGGGAGGAATCCTCTCTCCTTTGAAAACATAGAAGCTGGAAACGGCTGGACCTGCCAGCACTACGAGATCTGCAGCATTTTCTGAGACAAAGCATGAGGAGCATATAAGGGAAGACAGAAATTGCAAATTCTTCACTCTTACCTGCAGTATCTGGGGCAGTGGTGATGTAAGACTGGTTGCACTTCAACACTTGATTGCCGTCCTGGGAGGCAGTCCCTACATTTGCTTCCTTTTAAACCAAATTCCTCCTGCCTGAATTTTCTTGTATATTTGATACTATCTTTTCCAATTTAGAAAAGTTGATTTTTTTTTTTTTTTTGCACATTTCTTTCCATAACACTGTATGTGGTGTGGACCAGGCCCATTATCCCAGCTCATCCTTCAAAAACATTTGCAAAATGAACTGCTTGTCTCCCTTCTGTCCCATGCCAAAGGATGTCCCTGGTCATCGAAGGCAGCTCCAGCCAGTCACCAGCCACATCTGAACAACGCATGGGACACCTCTGAGATGTGCTGGTGTATATTATGCACCTTGGAGCAGTCCTCTCTGGACAGAAATTTGGGAGCATCAGTCTCTCCAACCAGCAGGACATGAGTGGGTGGTCATGGCCACTCTCCAAGGTGGTCCCTGGTCCACTCATTCCAACATAGGTTTGGGGCAGGGCTCCACGTGAACAACATTCTTCCCATCCCTCATTCCTTTTTCACGGGACAATCAAACAAGGAACCCAAACCTTGGAAATAAACACCAGCACAGCAAGGAATGTTTATCGTTCAATGTATTATTCCCTTGTGTACAAAGTATTTTACCTCTATAGCATCACACAGGTATTGAAATACGATGGCAAATGCAGCAAGACCATACAGACATGTCATACAGGTATTTTCATTTCCTTTCGAGTATAAGCAGAAAGCAAAGAAACGTTGTACAGGAAAGTGCTTGCAAAAAAATACCCCAGTTTGTAGAAAAATAATGGCATTGATATACAAAACCCAGAGTTCTTTCCTGAACAAGAAATGTCTATTGTCTCTGATCCTCAAAATCTGCTGATGATCGTTAAGGAATGTCACAATCAGTGCTCTGTCATTTCTTTCCCTTTTAGTTTATTTCATATTTTTTTAGGTTCTGCTAGCTCTGCTAATAGCTGCTCTGAAACTGTACGGTAGAAATGAATGTGTACAGGTCAAAATAGTATTTCTTTTTATAAATAGCCATTCATTTCACTTCACTTGCAGTGGTAAGCACCACTGTTTCTTTCTAAAGTTCATAGTGCAATTTTCCCTTTTCCCCTACAGAATTGATACATAAGCAATTATAATTAGAAAATCACCATTCCATTATTACTCCTTTCCCCTTTCCCTTTTTTCTCTTTCTCTTTCCCTTTTTCCCCTTTCCTTCACCAGTTCTTCAGCTGCCGGGCTGTAACACAGCCCTGCTCGCCCGTGAGCTGTCTCCCAGCTGACAGGAATGTGTCAGTCCCTGACTGTCAGGCTGACAGGTTTCACTCCAGAGGCTGAACACAGCCCGGCACACACACGGGTTATGAATCCAGGGATCGGATCGTTTATCACCATCGATCCAACTGTTTTGTAAGACTGATTACACATCCTTTGGGGAGCTATGTAAAAGACTCACACAAGATCCCAAGGTTGCGTTTGGTAACTGCTTGCATCCAAAATGGAAAGAGTTATCTGGAGTAGCAGATAAGCCTCTTTGGTTTTCCAAACTGCTGGTAATTTTGTGCTGAAAAGCTTCCTTTCCTTGTACTTTGTGCTCCTGGCTGCCTCGACATATAAGGTGAAAGGGCAGCATCTTCCTATCACTAAGAAAAGTTGTGGAGAAAGAGATAAGGGACATAGTCATAGACTACAACGATAATCTGGTCACAGCACTGCCGTTCAATGTGCTGCGAAGCTCTGTGAAAGTGTGGCGTGCCACAGGCAGAGGGCTATGTACAGGCTGGAGCCACCACACCTGAGGGAGACGGCTCCTCAGTTTGATTAAAAAAAAGCCAACAGTAAATGTCTGGCTGTACATGGGAACGAGGAGAGGCAAGGAGCACAGATGCCTTACCAGGAAGATCCGAAGCAACACAGAAGTAGGCGTAAAGCAGCTTGCTTTTGAAGGGGGGGCAGAATCTGTAGGTACAGAGTGATCTTGTTGAAAGGAGGCAGTGCAGCCTCCCTTTGCAGATGGTCTGGGAGTGAGTAGGAAGCTGGGGAAATGCTGCAAGTGCCTGCAGGGGAGTCCCCTGGCCAAGAGCAGGGGTGGCTTGGCTGGGCGTGCTGTCCCCATCCCGGGGCGTGCTGTCCCCATCCCGGGGCGTGCTGTCCCCATGGTCCTCACCAGCCCCACGGGAGGGAACACCACAGGGATGCTTTTGGCTTCACGCTAGGATTTTGTGACAAAGTCTGTAAGAAACTACGTCTCTTCTGAGCACACAGCCCAGGGAAACATATGGCCTGATCAGCCTGTCTGGGATGAGTTAATACCCCGCTTCCAGATGGAGTCAGGAAGCACAGTGGCACATGCAATTAGGAGACAAAGATATGTTTTTTTTTAAAAAGTGAGTTCACTTCAGAACCCTAAAAAAAAAGGGGCTTGAGCTGAAGATCCATCTGCAGGAATTTTCCTGCCTGACAGTTTTTCTGCTTTATCTCCTTCTTCAATGATAAAGGCACTGGATTAACTAAAACTATAGAGCATTAATAAATATCATGTTAGCACCAAACCAGTGCTTTTAGCACTGGCCACAGAGGTCATGTGAAATTCAAAACATACCTAAAAGATAAAGATTGCTAATGCAACTAGCACGGTATTCATTGTCATGTTTTCCTTGAGTGCTGTCAGCCTAATCCCTAAAAATAAAAATTTAAGCACATCTTGTCTATTTTCCTTGCATAAAGACAGATTGAAATGCCAAAAATACCCCTATGCAGATTGTGTAGCACCGTGGACGGCCAAAGCAGCCCATAACTGAAGGAAAATTACTGATTGAAAGTAAACAACTGAATACAGTGACAATAAAGTATCACTTGTCATAATGCTACATATAATGTAGAGTATGCAAAATGCAGTGGTTTGACTGCAGGATTTAACAATAAAAAATAAAAATAGTAAAAGCAGCCTTAATATAATGATTTTACGTACAAAAATATTAAATCAAAATAAATAATCCCAAACATAAATATTATACTGTACATTAGGAATATGCGATCTATATACACATATACACAGATATAAAAGTGGAAGGCAGAGGTATTGCATCACTATCCTTCATCCATCTCTCATCTGTTGGCTGCTCCCAGAGAACCTGGAAAACACAGAAAAGGTGCACATTAGAGTCACCCTGGCCTCTGGAACACGTCACAACAGAGAAACTGGCACCTGAGCAGGGCAGAAGTGGGTGCCAGTAGGGTGGGAAGGTGTTTCCAGGTGACAGTGCTATATCCATAAGGGTTACTGGGGGAGCAGGGGATCCCACCGGGATGCTGTGTGGGGTGGGTGGCTGTCACCAATGCACTCGATGTCTTTTTGCAAGCATGGCCTGATCTGCTCCTTCAGGGCATTTTTGGGAAGATTTTCCTTCATGCAGAAGCAGCTGGGAACTCACCACTGCTATAACACCTGAATGTCGAGGCCTGTTCCAGATGATGGAGTGCACTTCCCACAGTAACCACCACATCTTCCTACTACTTTGGTACCATCCTGCAGGCAAAATCAGAAATAACAGCTCAGTAAGAGCTCAGGAATTGCATGCTGTAGAAGGGCCAGATCTGGGTTACTCAAGCCATGGTTTTTAATAGAAAATGGCTTGGAAAGAAAAGAAATGATGCCTAAATCAATCTATGAAATCACCGCTGTATTCAAATATAGACAAATGTAATTCTCTTTAGTGGTACCAGCTCAGATGGTGGACACAAATAGGAAAGGGTAGTTTTGATCTATTAAATTGAAAGCTGCCCAAGGAGAAGGCCTTTTGGAGGGCATCTCAAGGGTACCTGCTTTCTCCAGTTCGCCCTACAGTGAATAACAGTAATGAGTAAAAACTTGGCTCATGCAAGAGCAAAACCACTCTGGTTCAGTACCAACTGCTCAGCTCTGCCTGAGCGTGGGAAGGGCATGGAAAGGGTATTTGCAGGCAATACCAAAAACATCCACTTACAAGGGAAAGTCCTGGAGTGGCTCCAGAGACAAGAGAGGAGGGAAAGTGATGGGGTGAGGTGATGTCACTTGCTGAGGTGCCAACCGTCCTCCCCTTCCCACAGCCAGAAGGGGTAAATATGGAGTGGTCCTGAGGCTGACCTGGTCTCCAGCAAGCAGGGTGCAACTCTGGGCTTGAGTCAGGAGATTAATACCTCCATCTGGCCTTCCTTATCTCACCTCTGCAGTCTTTCTCCTCTTAGTCATTACAATGGACAGACAGTCCTTGAGGGGAATTCAACCCTCAATTACCAGAAAATTGGACTTAAGCACACAACAAGCTTGCACAAAGCATTTATTTTTAAACGAGCTCCACCCTGCCCTTGACATTATTGATCTGTGACTGCAGCAGGCTGCTATCATCTCTTCTCACTACACCATTCTTTCTTCTGCTCCTGCAGGCAGTTACACCCTTGGAACAGCACTTGACAGATGCCACCAGGTGATGGAGGATTTTTGAGCACTCCCGTTCTCTAAAGTTTGTTTTAATTCTGCCAGCCATGATGTTTTCTGCAGCCCCAAAGTTGACTTCTCTCCTTTTAGAAGGGGAGAATAGAAAAGCACCTGCCAGAACTGACATACAGGGTCTGTGCTGGTCCTCTTCTACCTGTAGCATGGTCAGACCAGTAGCATCAATTCTCCTCTAAGAGCACCAGCACAGAGGAGACTCATGCTCCCCAGAGCCAGGGGGGAGACTGAAAGCAGTATAGGTGAGGGTATTTTGCAAATTGCTGTTTGTTAAATGATTATGGTGACCTCCTTTGGAGAGTTTTAACAGGGGCAGTTGGGATGACTCACATGAAGTAACAGCCAAAAAAGCAATTCTGGGTTTCTACTATTTCAGAATATGACATAGAAGCAACAGAGTGAAGGCACACAGTGACTGCAGGAGGTGTTAACAGGCAGGCAAATTAAGCAGTACAAGTACAAATTTGGCTGTGAGTGATTGTGAAGGGCTGCCTGGCTTACCCTGAGGCTCCAGCCAGCAGAGCCACAGGCAGTGACAGGGGATGGAGCCTCTGCAACACTCCGATGACTCGAGACTTTCCCAAGGAGATAAACCCAGACCAGACCAGCAAGAAGGTCCACATCCTCCACACTTTATCAGCAATGTGTTGGGAACCATTCCTACTCAGGGCACTTGCCTGGCACCAGACCCTATCTGCAGGTGCAGCTCTGCTCTGCAGTCCTGACCCTGTCCTGCTGCCCTGCCCTGTGATGCACATTCCATGCTGGACATCTCAGGCAACTGATTAAGGATATGTCTGCCCCACAGCACTCAGTGCTTTCAGCTTCACAGTTAATCAGGCTCACTAATTAATTGCAATAACTCTGATCAAGTTAAACCCACGAGGGCCTCGCCCCACTACAATTACATGCAACGCTTTAATGTCAGATGTTAATTTTTTGTTAGTCTCTATTGGAAGATGTTGCCATGAATGACAATGTGGTGATTAAAAACTTCTGATGAGCAGGTATAGCCATAATTAAAGTTATAACTTACTGGGGATTTCTGAATTTCCGACACCGCGTAATTCCCTTGCGAGAGCCACTTGGCTGTTCCCATTACGGACAGGCCTGTCCCGTACAGGTCTATGCTGAAGCGACCCTAAAAAACAGGAAGAGCCTGGTTATCCCAAAATGCCATGCTCCAGACTCCTGGCATGCCATGGTGTCGCTTTTCTAACAGGATCTTGACAGCAATGTTTTCCTTGTTTTCCATGGCTCTGACCATGATCATTGTACAACTCACAGCATGGCTCACATTAGGAATTTCTCCTTGGTGGCTGTAGAGAAGGAGGGGCTTCAGATTGCTTTTGAACTGCCTTTCTCCCCCGGGTTTTCACTGCTTTACCCCGGTTTTGCACTGTTTTTCCCTGGTTTTGCACTGCTCCTTCTCTGCCGGCTGAGGGCATTGTTGGCTTTTCCATGGCAAACTGCAGAGCCTGACGTGCTCCAGCAGCTGATGGGAAAGAACCTCAGGGATGTGCTGCAGCCGTTGTCACTGCTCCCTCCTCAACTGGAGAGGGCACACTTGTCCTTGTTTTCCTTATTTTGCACTGTTTTGGGTTTTTTTTTTCTCCTCAGACTAGTGATATAAAAACTCTTCCATTTGCTTATTTCTTTAAAGCACTTAATTCCACCCTTTCTCAAAATGAAAACGATGGATGGAAAATTAAGGACTATGCCAGCACCCAATGCTCAGCCCCTCAGCCTTCCCCTCACCCCCATGGCAGACCCCAGTCCTGCCGATTTCTGGACCCATGGAGGGATCCTTCGGACACATCCCCAGGCTGAGGCAGAGCCCAGCACGGCCGTGCAGTACCGTGTGGCTGTCAGCTTTGCTCCTGGGAATGCTGATTTTCTGTGAGGAGCAAACTGTCTGGGTCAGGTGGATGGATATTAACATTTATGAGCATTCCTGAGGTAAGGAGTCAATCTCTAAGCCGCTGAGCTGTGCAGGAAAGTGGCAGCTCTGAAAGCAGGGAGGGAAGGAGATGGAGAGGTTTGCCCTCTGCTGCTGCGAGTCCCTGTTAATGCCCTTTGCCAATATGACCCACCCAATACCCTGCACTAGCCAAACAGATCACTTATCATCCCCAGCCCCACAAAAGGGAGGTGTGCTGGGAACATGCAGCAAGCCATCCCTAACACAGTGTTATTTGTCTCCTAAAGACTTTCAAAAAGCATCTACTCCCTACTGCTCTCCCTGCCCAGCATTTCCACCAAGTCCTGTCATGGACTCATCTCCCTGTCTTCAGCTGTGCAGGCAAAATCCAGTTCTCCCCCCACAGCCTCTTTCTTCTTCCTTTTCTCCTTTACTGAGGCCCTAGGGAATGCCTCTTAGCCAGCCACTGGCCTGATAACATGGAAAATGGAAACTACTTTCTTCACAAAGGGAACTTTCTCCATCACTTTCTCCATCTTCACAAAGGGAAAAGTTTCAGATCGCTGAGATTAGAATGTGCCACTCACTGAAGTTGGGCTGCTGCGATCAGCAGTAATTAATAGAGGGCCTGAACATAACGAATGGCACCAATTATTATTAAATGCTCTTGTCAAATACCTGCGGGCATTTGGCAGCACTGTAGCAGTCCCCAGCAGTGGCATAAGGAACAGGTCGTCCGTCATGTGTCTGTGCAAACTGTAAATCAGTTGCTGTGGAGAAGAGTTGGTGAATAACATGGAAAGAAAGATGCAGGGAGAGACAAAATAAATGTGAACATGCTTTTTGCTAATGTTTAAATTCACCAAAGCTGGCTTCCCACATTAATGTATGAAGTCAAGACTACTATATTTTCATGAAGTCAAGACTACTAATTTTTTAATAGTAAATCTCCTGGTTCATCCCACATGTGATTCTCAGCATATGAGCACTGAATTTAACAGGACACTTACACTCAGTATTTACAGCTCAGTTTAAATCTGTTGGTGATTTAGGAACAAGGTATAAATACCAACAAAACTCGAACCCTTGACTTGGGGTTTATTTCTCTATCAAAAAATTCCCCACTTTCAAGAAGGCTACAGCACCTTCTAAATCTCTCTTTTAAACAAAAGCAAACGACGTCTCTGCTCTCCTGGCTGCCCCAGCCCAGGGGTCGGGTTTTCAAAGGGAATTGGGGTGTTTTGCTCCGGAGGGATCTGAAGTAACTGAGACTCATTTAGATGGGGATGTGAGATAGCTCCTGCCTGACAGAGGTAGGTGCCCAGCTCCTTTTGAAATTCAAAGGAAGCTGGTATCAAATTCCCAGAGGGTAGTTTCTTTGAGATCTTTACCTAGGAGCTTTTACAGACTATTAGTTGCTTTTTACAGATTGATAGACTGGGAGGTCTTGAAAATTAAGTGATAAAAACCACTTATCTGATAAAGAGTCGTTTTACGGGGAAGGATTTTGATTTGCTAAAAAACCACTTAGCTATTTACTGAATGAACTCCCAACAATATGTTGTATTTTAAAAACGTTTGCTGGAAACTGATAGCAGTGGAGTCAAGGGGACTGAAACCATAACCCTATGGAATGCTACAGGGTCTCTGGTGGTGGGATGGGCTCCCAGCTCACAGGAATGACAAAAGAGACAGTGTGTTACTCATATTGCACAGCTATACTCTCTTTCCCCACTGCAAATCCATGTCCCCAGCCCTCAACACAAGTTATTTCCCCGTGGTCTGGCTCTGCCAAGAGACTTCTCTGCCCTGGCCACTGGGAAGAGCATTCCCACCCCGGTGGAGACCCCTGCACTGTGAAATCCTGACACCTCTCTGAGTGAAATGGAGGGAGGGTGGGGCAGGTCCCCTCTGGTTAGGCTTTGTGTCCGAGTCCAGTCTGAAAAGAGGGGACCAAATGAAATAAAATAAAATCCTCCACAAAATACGCTGGGCTGCTGGGAGCATGCAAATACTCATTCTGCAGAGCAGATACACCAGCAATTGCCTTAATATTTCCCTGTTTTACAGAGAAATAACACAAGCACCTCTGATGTACTCAAGCCGCAGTCTCCAAGTGTAAAGCAGCAAACAGGTGACCAAGTCTAAAAGCAGCTTTTAAGAGGAATTCTCAAGAATATTGCTCACTAGGGTACTATTGCTTGCTTGTAGTTACAGCTATATTTGTATAAAAAAAACATTTTTTTTTAATGGCAAGGCCCTGTTTTTACTCACTTATTATTTGCATAGTGTTCAGGTCCAGCCTTACTTTGCTGAAGGTGGAAAACCCAGCTGCTGTGTAATCTTTCCTGCACTGGCAGTCTTCTCGTCTGCTCCCATTATACGGACACTCGGTCGGGTTATGCAATCTACATCAAAAGAAAACCCTTTCTACTCACGACCAGGAAATATTGCCAAGGAAAACAAAAGCACTGTGAGGTTCATGATTACAGGATTTCTTACCTGTATCCATATACCTCTGAAAAATTCTCTGCATCGCCGTTTACAAGGGTCACATACTCCTTTGGGCTGTCAGTCTGCATCCCAGAGCAATACACCTGAGAGAGAGAAGCCAGAACTGTGCCATGTGCAAAGGCATCACTGAGACAACCAAAGGCAGAAAATCCAAGAGTGGAAGTGAAGACCACACGTAGGGTCTTCTTGAACCTTTAGAAAACCCATTAACTATCATTCTGTTGCTGAAATGCACCTTTAATGTCTTTCCTTTGACTTGCAGGAAATATTCACCATCTTCGGTGACACCTTCAAGATTTTTAACGTCTTTGCAACTCCTCGGTAATTCACCTGAAACAAAACACAAATATTTGTAGCCACTGAACAACTATATATCAAAATTTCTTTTGGAACACTCTGAGGCTTCCAAAGCATCAAAACATCTTTTTTATTTTTAACAGGTTTCCCTGAAGTGCCTTAGTGCTTACTTGGACGGCTCCCAATGCTTGGAAATACTGCAGATCTCTAGGAGTTTGATGGAAAAAGATGCTGAAGCCATGAGAAAGGCAAAAGAAGGTGTAAATCTGCAGACTTACAGTCATGGACATTGTGGCATGTCCTCCTCTCTTCAGGTTTCAGGTCCACATGGCACAAGCTGCTGACCTGGTCGTCGTTGGTCAAACACTGCACTGAGCGGTGCATGACCCCAACTCCGCAGGTGACAGAGCACTGCGGGACACAAGACAGAGATTCCTGTTTTATCTCAAGGGTTTATGGGCTCCAGAAGAAAGAACAGAGACAGATGGTTTCCCTTGTATCAAGAGACAGCAGCAAAGACTTCAATCCTGCGAAGCGTTCAAACACAGGCTTAATTTTAATCAAATGAGTAGTCCCTTTGGTAATTAATCCCTTCCTTATTATCATTGATTACTTCAAGACTACCATACTTTGCTCAGTGTTTGCACACTTTGCTGGATGAGGCAGTTGGTTAAAGCAAACCATGTGCGCAAGTGAAATTGTTTATTTTTCACATTAGGAAGATCGTTGTTTTCTATGCCAATTGCACCAAAAAAAAAAAAGGAGCCTCAAAACCTTCTCTCCCCTCATCTGCTGGGAAAATGGTTACATCTGTGCAAACACTGGGTCATCCTCAAACCATGCAGATCAAGGGCAGTTCCAAGGCTGAAACTGCACAAATTGCTGGAGCTACCAAGCAGCAGAGCATCCAGCTATTGAGTGTGGGCTATGGGAGGTGGGAGCATCTTGCTTCCCATCCACAACTTGTTCTTTCAAGTACTTGAGAAATGAAAATCAGCTCTTTCTATAGCTACCAGGTTAGCCTTTAAAGAAAATGAAGTTGCTCATCCATTTAGAAACAATTAGTCTAAAGCAATACACCATGAAGAAGATGGTCTTCAATAGCTCATGGTATTCACAGCTTGAGCATTTACTCTTTATCAAGTCCAGTTCCATAAAACTTAGCTAAAGCACTGAGTAGGGCTCTTTCTGTCCATCAAAGGTGATGGCATTTTACATTAAATCCCTTTCAAAATCAGAGCTGACAAGGGTCACAGCACTTGGTAGTCACTGGGACATTCAGCAGCCCAAAGTGAGGAGAAAGGTCTTGCTCTCTGAAATGAATGCTCTTTGCAGTGAAGTTGGATTAATGAGTTGGGTATTTTGCACTTAAATTCTGAGGCAAAATACCAATTAATTGAGGCTGTGCTCTTTGCTGTAACTCCTCTGTGCTGACTCACAGGGAGGATCTGAAGCTTCCTATGGGGCAGGAGGAACTTGGGTTTCAAATGGCTTTGCCAGTTACCGTGACAACTTCCACTACGTTTTCCTTGGCTTGACACTCATTGCCTTGTAAAGGTTTGACAAATTCCTACAAATGCCTGAGCTGGGTTAATAAATCAAGTTTATGGGAGAAACATCACATTTCAAAGAATGTCAGAAGCCCTAAGAAGTGAAATGTTATCACCTTAACTAAAATTTGATCTTGTAGTTCAGGCCCCAGAAGAGGCTCAACACAAATAACTTTAGCAGAAAGGCCAAGTTCTTTCCCCTGACCTGTCCCAGCATTTGTAAGAAGGAGAGGGAGGAAAAAAGAAGAAAAAAATCCTTTTAAGGCTCAAATGGCCAGTGTTTTGACCTAATGGTGGCTCCCAAGTCTTTCTCATACACACGGCCAAGTGGGATCAACTGCAGTCGCCAGTGACCGATCAATCCTTCTAGCACAAGGCTTTCAAACCCTTGTTTTCTGCAATGACCCTGCTCTCTGACTAAGCATTCAGCATGGCCATCAGCACAGCCACAAATGTTGGCTACATCCCAGTTTTCATGAATGACTCTACTTGTAGCTGCTGGGACTCCCCCATACGAAGGGGTTCACTCTGAAGTATGGAGCCCTACACACACCTACCAGAGTATCCAATGCATTAATTTAAGCAGCTCTAAAACATTCCCCTGCCAAACCTTTGGTCTGCGTCTCAAAAAAACCCCAGGTTGTTCCAGTCTTTTAGGCTAAAAAAGAAGTTTGCCAAACTTACGCTTCCCCAGTTGCCGACGCGCCAGGAGGCCGAGATGGGGCACTCTCCGAGGTAGCAGGGCTGGATGTTGGGGGGCTGCGTGCCAGGACAGTTGACCATGTTCTGGTACCCGTACTCGTAGTGGTCCTTCCCAGTGTAAATCTCACTGCAGGACACGAGGCGCTGCCTGTATCCCTTCCCGCACGTGACGGAGCACTGCGGGCAGAGGAGATACCAGTGAGCACCACGTGCTTCAGGAAGGCTGCCCAAAACGGGAAGGGAGGAAACCAGGCCTGTCAGATTTTAACACAGGGAACTGCTTCAAGGATCACTGGTATCTATTTAAGCCAGTCATGAATATTAATTATAAGTGGCTACTGCAAGTGGGCTGGTGCCTGACACTATCTTTGAGCACCCGGTTCCTCTCTGGGCTGGATCTACAGCTGCTCCAGGACTCCCTACTCCAGGCTGGCTCCTGGGCACGTTATTTCTTCCCAAGCACAAAGAAATGAGCAGAAGATCCTTGGGAATTCGAAAATGCCTCTATTGTTTAGTTGTTTTGGTTTGTTGGTGTTTTTTTTTTGCCATGGGATACACAGAGATAGAAAATGGTCAAGGTTGACCCCAAATTGCAGATACTTGTCAACAACTGGAAGAATGAGAAATTTTTCATTGCAATTAGAGGATAAACAGCACTTCTGCCCTCCTCATCAAAGGGCTGAATGGGTCCTGGGGAGAGCCAAACTTTGGCTCTGTAAGCCCTCTCCACCTCTCTGTCCTCATGGGCCTGAGTGCTCCCAGGTGGTCTCCCAGGCATTGGGAGTGGGTAGAGGGTGCCTGGGCAAGGAGCAGCCAGGGCTCCAGCCTGACAGGCACCTCAATAATTCTCTTAAGAAACCACCCAGGAGACCAGGCTGCTCTGAGATATTCTCATGTCTCCATGTTTCTCCCTCCTTCCACTATCTCAGGTGGCTTGTCTCTCCTCCCCCTCAGTCCTGGCATGTTTTCTTTTTTCCCTTTTCTTGTTCTTTCTTTTTAATCAGTGCTGTGTCAGCAGCTGCCTTGTCATTTCCCTCTGCTGTTTCTCCAACTGGAAAGTAATCCTTCACTGGCTGCAGAAGGAAACAGGCAGAGATTAGCCCGGGTCCTCCTGCGTGCGGCACTCGCCGCAAGGAAAACTCATCTGTTTTCCTTGCCAAGCCCTCTCCCAGCTGTGAGGGTGAATGTCCTGCCTTCCCTCACTCTTGCCCCCACAAAGACAGCGCTGAGGACCCCATGGTCACCTCCAGGCTTGCCTTTCCCCCATGGTGCACACCTGGACCCTCACACAACTCACAGAGCCCCAGAGCTGCCAAGGAGAGGATGGGAATAAAACCAAATAATTAAATAAATGAAATAAACCAGCAGACAACCCAAGAGGGTGCCTGCTGAATGCACTGTGCTTTGGAAGAAAACTGCATCCAGATAACATTAGCTAGGACTCTGACCACGCTGCTTTTAGTCTTTAATATCCTGGTTGTCTCTCACAGCAGTGCTCCTTTGTATCCAACAGGGAGACTGCACACCGAAAAAACCCAAAAAATAATAATTAAAACCCACAGCACTGCCCTGCCACTGTTGATTTGGGTTGCAATACTATTAGTACGCCGGCACGCTGGCTGGGCTGGGGGGGCCGCAGCTTGGTCCAGGCATGTCCCACACAAAGGGAGAACACCCTGTGATACCTCGGTGCCTCGCTAGCCAGCCTCCCAGCCCGGGCGGTGGAGGGCACGGAGCCCAGCGTGCCTGGGGTTTATAGATAGCCCAGGTGTGACCAGAAATAAATGAGCAGAGGAGGCTCCTTTGGCCGGTGTTCCAAGGGTTTATTGTAGAAACTCCCTCGAAGGGGACCAGATGCGAAGAGAACAAGCTAACAGACTGAGGGGCTTTAAAGGGATACAGGGAAGGGGGCAAGGATGGCATAGCAGGGACCTATAGGGAGAGGAGAAAGGTGGGGAAGGTCTGGCTACCTTTCCTGAGGGGATACAAGGGGTGTCTGTCAACTTGTCTGTCAGGCAGACCGAACCCCCCTTCGGGATCCTAGGAATTCACAGGCAGAACCCATCTTCCCAGAAGGGGGTTTTACTCTTTGGAACCAGCCCACCAAGCCTCTTTTTCTGGGCTCTGTGGCCCCCGGTTGGTTCATTCACCACAACACAGTATCTCATGAAGGGCAGTGTTGAGAGGAGGGGAGCGTGGCCTGGTGCAGGGACGGGGATGGGGACTCACCTCTGACCACTCTCCCGTGATCCAGATGTACTCGCAGGGCGGCAGCCTGCAGCTCTCCATCTCGGGGGGCCGTTTGCTGGCGTCGCAGTAGCCGCTGCTCTGCAGCTGCTTGCTCTCATCCACACAGAACACCTTGCGGAACCGGGACGCCTCCCCGCACGTCTTCGTGCACTGTGTGCAAGAAACAACGGCTCATGCAACCCCGGAGGGACTCCAGCGAATGAATCTGCATCCAGAGCGAGCCCTCCTCCCAGCAACCCCTGTAAGCTCTCACTGCTATCACCTGGGGGAAAGCTTTCGACCAGGGCCCTGCTGTGCCAGATGCTGCTGCGTGTGATAAACTGCTCCTGACCTCTGGAGGTACTAACCCAAATCCACAGGAGAGAGGAGAAACCAAGGTGGCAGGTATTGGGATGGGGCAGATGTGGGGTCCAGCTGTGATGGGATCAAGAGATGCAGGATTGGGCATGCTGGGCCAGGAGATAGGGCAAGGGGAGAAGAAAGGGGCCAACCCCATTATTTCAGCCCCTAGTAAATACAACTGTTTGGAGAACGACAACTCAACCATGCCCGTCGCAAAAATCACACTGCTGCACCTTTGGCTGTGGCTGGTGTGGGGGGAGCCCCTTCCCCAGCTCTCTGCCTTGGCATGGGGGCACAAAGAATCACAGAATCATCATAGAATAGTTTGGGTGAAAAAGACCTTAGAGATCATCTCATTCCAACCCCCTGCCATGGGCAGGGACACATCTCACTAGAGCAGGTTGCTCAGAGCTTCACCCAGCTTGGCCTCAAACACAGCTCTGCAACCACTGCAGTGGAGGCAGCCCTGCAGGTTTATTCTCTTTTAAACTCTGCCCTGCCAGATATTAAGAGCAACCCATGCCAGCCAAGTACAACTGCTCCCCAGGGCCTTCTGGAGACTTTAAGGACTCAGTCCTTTCTCTGCTTGTCTTGGAAAAACCAGCCTGACTGTGAGGCTGTGTTCCTGGGAGTGAGGCTGTCCTTGGAGAGCATCTTAGAAAAACACATAAAACAAAATAAATCAGTGTAAGAGCAGCTGTCTAGATAAAAACCTATTTTCTTTAAGTTATTGCCTGTAATGGACTTCTAACACTTTCAACTAACTGGATTAACAAGGAGAAAAATGCATGAAAATAATCATTTTACAGAACATGTAAGAAATGTCTTCCCCTTAAGGAAAAGTATAAAACATCCAATCAGACCATCCCTATCTGTACAGAAACACCGTTTGAAGTCACCTAGGCTTGGAACACTGTGCCAGTTTAATCTAGTTAGGGTCTTACCCTCCAAACATCATTTCCAGCCTCCCTGAAGCAGCTCCTGCTCTCCTGGCTGGCCATCAATTAGGAAGATCTTAGTGGGTTCAGTTAATTGCAAAATGCAGGCACTGTCACGGCCCTGTTTCTGTAATTAGCTGTCAGAACCAGGACTGTAAATTATTTGAGAATATTGAAAAATCAGATCAGTCTGTGGCGGCAGCAGCAAACCAGGAGAGCAGCAGTGAGCACATCATCATCTTGGGTGTAAATATTTAGAACTGGGGCAAAGTGGAAAGGGATGGGGAAGAAGAGGCAGCTCCACAAAGCAGCATTTATTCCAAAGGAATAACTTAGGAGCTCTTAGGCAACAGTCAACATTGCAAAATCTGCAGTCTGCCAGAAGACCCCAAGGGCTTTGTGTGCTTTCAACCTTATTTACTCTCTTGCTTTGAGTCCTTGGAGTGGAAGCTCCTTCTAGGTCTGTGCTGAAACATGGCGATCCTACAGGGGCTGCAGGAATTTGCTGGAGTGTGATTTCCCCAGAAAGCAAACAAAGTGAGCTATATTTGCCCATCTCTGATTATCTCCGTATTACATAAGTAAAAGCTGAAAGGGGGTCATTGTGTGTGAATATGGCAGCACTATAGCTCCATCATCATGGAGCTTCCCTGACAGCTCTCCAGGCACCTTTTGGGGCAGCCTGAACCCCGACCTTCCTGCTCCTCCCTAACGAGGGACTCTCCAGCACAGTGGGAGTGGGGTCACAGCATGCTCAAGCCTTCCCTCCTCTCTGGTTTGGCCTTTTCCAGCCCAGCAAGGGGTCAGCAATACAGGGTGAATTGTTCCATGGTCCCTCACGGCCAAAGGAGGCACCTTGAAAGGAGTGGGAAGAACCAAGCCTGATTTTGTATCATCTCCTTAATGTGTATTTCAGAATACATTTGCAAAGTGCATTGGCTCACGCTTCACTTTTCACCCTCATAGAGAGGGTGAACCATCTCTATGCCATCAAGGCATCTTCTGACATGGGCAGTGAAGAGCTATCACATCAAAAGCCCATTCTTGTTTAAAATCATTACTTGCTGATGAGAGACTGACACTCCCCAGCACAGGCCAGCCTGATTTGGGTTTGTCTGCAAATAACAGTTGTGTGGCCAAATAAACCTGAGCCAGCTCTGTGCATTTTGTCATCATCAGAAATTGAAAGTTTGGTTATTTATATTTTTTTAGGGGTAACTGGCAATTAAAATAATCCCACTGAAATATTAAATGTGGCTCAAAGACAGTGAGACCATCATAAACTAAGTCAAAGAGAAACACTGCAGAGGTTCCAATCAGCCACCCCAAGGTTATAAAACATTATTCATGTAGAAAGCAGACAGTTCAGCTAGCATGGAAAGGCTATTTTTCCTTTTAATGCAGTGACAGATTTTGCATGAAATCTCATGTTCAAGACTGGTTTAAATCTCACACAAAACAGTGGGGCCAGGGTATAACAGCTATTGATAGCAAAATCTGAAAAACAGGTCAGGCATTTGACAATATTTGTCTCTTTGCCTCATTTCCCAAATTCTGAACTATTTTCCTGGCAGTTCAAATTAAGGGCCATTTCAAGCACTTCTGAAACTGTTTTAGAAGAGCAGTAACAATAATTAAAATAACCCCAAAGGCATTGCTTTGCAAAAGCATTCATTGTTTTCTTCTTCTTTTAAAATAACAATCTGACACAGAGATGAAATGTACCCCTCATGCCATGAATGCTTGAGACATGCCTTGGGTAACTCTGCAATTCAAATCAGGCAAGGATGGCACAATTTCCCCCCAAAAGGCAAATGTCAAAGATTCAGGAGTTGCATGGCAGCTTCCAGAGCTGTGCATTGTCCTTCCACAGAGGCTCATATTAATGAAAAAAACCCTTCTTTCTCCCAATTTTCCCTTTTTCTTTGTGACTCCAGTCTGAGTTTTATTTTGACACTAGCGAGGCTCTTTCTATTGACTTTCTTCTCCCTGGTGAGGGCACTGAGAACAGGTGATTAATGGTGATACACCAACAGAGCAGTAAATGGTTTCCAGCAAGTTTCATATTCCTTCTCATTGTCAAGACCAACACTTTTTTCTAAACAAACAAACAACAACAACAAAAAGGAACAATTAAAAAACCCCAAACCCTCTTGACAGATTCCCTTTAAAAATAAGAAATGAAGAACAAGACAGCACTGGGATGTTATTTATATCCTGCCTTCCATGTCAGTTAGGGTTCATTGCTGCTCCCTGCTCAGAGAATACCAATGCAATCTGTGCCTCCTTGTGGACAGTGCCTATGGCTGGCAACTCCTTTTTTTCACTGTGAACAAAGTAAGAAGTGCTCGGAAGAAATGCTTGGAGTCAGCCAGAGGGGCAAGCTCACATTGAGCAGCTCCTGCATTTTCCTGTCCATGGTTATTTATGAGTACTTATGAGGGTGAGGAAACCTCCAGTCCATCCTCCTAGTAAAGCTCTCTTGGAGAAAAAAAAAATCTCCACAATATGTTCAAAATTTCCCCTGTGCAACAGGGTGTCCTGGAAAACTTCAGAAAACATCAGCATTTGTATCCCATCAAGGGCTCAGAAGGGTGGAGGCAGGCACCTCTCTAAAATGCTTTGAGAAGTTGCAAAAATAAGGGAGAGAGGGCAAAACTTGGTTCAAAGTTGGACTTGATGATTTTGAAGGTCTTTTCCAACTTAGTGATTCTAAGATTGTACGAAAGGATGGGGCAGGAGCTGTTTCTTTTCAGGGCTGATTACACCACTAGGTAAGGACTGGCACTACATGCTGTTTGGTGACCCACTTTGCTGCCTTTAAATTTATTAGCTGAAGAAGTTAACGGGCTCTGTAAAACCAAAAGCTCGTTGCAAGGAACCTGCTGGAGCCCCCTCAGCCCTTCCTACATTTCTACTCTAGCTGGGATGTTTCCATCGGACACTGCTGTGAGACCAGCCTGGCTCTGCCTCCTGCTGCTTCCCATCACACTTCCCTGTGCACTGGGAAGCAGCTGGGAAAGGGCACGGCCCCCTCTGGCCTCTTCCACTCGTGGCCAGCTTACACAGGACTATAAACTCAATTTCCCAGCACTGCTGAGATAGGGGACATGAAGCTAAACTTGTGTGTCCTGTTCCCATCAGGCTGAGGTACCACATGCAGGGGCTAAAAATGGAAAAAACCAGAATGAAAAGAATAATTTTGGTGTCTGGTCTGAACTGTCTCTGCCAAAACCGGTGTGCACTTGAAGGCTGACACAGCACCCTCTTGGCAGTGCATGGGAGGGCTCCTCTTGCTCAGAAATCCCCTCGTCCTCCTACCACCCACCAGCCTCGAGGCCAAGCATTGCCCACACTGCACGAGAGTTGGAGTCACCCCCTGAACCACTGGAGCAGCAGCTTCATTCCCAGTTCCAGTCTCGGGAGCTGTTTTTGATGGGAACTGATCCCGGTCACTCGGAAAAGTTTCATCTCCCATGGAAGACTCGATCTCAGTGCTGCTTGTGGCTTGATCAGAGAGCAAAGACCGGGAGGTCAGTGAGAGGATAGGGATATCTGATGGAGCTGGGGTAATGGGGCAGGAAAGGGAATTACCACTGCTCCCTAATTCCTCCAGGCACGGGGCTCAGGCTGGAGCAGCGCGGCAGGGCTCTGTCTCCTGGAAGAGACCCAAATCCTCCCTACCCAAAACCTGCTCAGTATTTGCATAGGTCCCAGCCAAACGCAGGGCAGCGCGAAGCAATAAATTAACCCTACAGAGGCATTTCTCCACTCCCCCTTTCAGCCAGCACGCATGAGCCTCCCGTCTGCTTCTTCCTTATTTTTTTTTTTGGCAACCCCAGGTTGCAACCCAAACACCCCGACCCTCCGGCAGCGCTCCCCAGCCTCGGCATCCAGCATCATCCCACGCCTGAGAGCACAGGAGCCGTGACCCCAGGGCCGGGTGAAGGGGGGTCCCCGCTTACCGCCTGCCATTCTCCGGCTGCCCAGCGGTGCGTGGGGCACGCGGGGAGGTGACAGTCGCGCTGCGGAGGCGGCCGGCTGGCCGGGTCACACTCGGCCTCCTCGGCTGCCTTCGGGGTGCCGCCGTGGCACTGCACGGAGCGGCGCTGCACGCCCCGGCCGCAGGACACGGAGCACTGCGGGAAGGGACAGAAGGTGAGTGGAGCTCCCCATCACACCCAACTTCAGGGCTTCAGTCTCTGCTCTGAGCTCCAGGCTCTGCTCTGGGCTTCAGTTTTCGCTCTGGGCTTCAGTTTCTGCTCTGGGTTCCAGTTTCTGCTCTGGGCTCCAGGCTCTACTCTGGGCTCCAGTTTCTGCTCTGGGCTCCAGTTTCTGCTCTGGGCTCCAGGCTCTGCTCTGGGCTCCAGGCTCTGCTCTGGGCTCCAGTTTCTGCCCTGGGCTCCAGGCTCTGCTCTGAGCTCCAGGCTCTGCTCTGGGCTCCAGGCTCTGCTCTGAGCTCCAGTCTCTGCTCTGGGCTCCCATCTCTGCTCTGAGCTCCCGTCTCTGCTCTGGGCTCCAGGCTCTGCTCTGGGCTCCACGGCATCGACAGCGATGCTCTATCAAACTTCCAAGTTGGGGCTTTTCATTGTGTGAGGAAAAATTGTGAATCTGAAGCCAGTGAGAATTTTTGCCGTTGGCTTCAGTAGGGTCAGGACTTCCTGGACAGGATTTTTATTGAAAAATGTCTTTTTATTGCAAAATAGTGGCACCTATTTGGCACCTAAACCACCCCGGCATGCCAGAGGCAGCCAGGCTCTGAGTATTGCTCTGAGTATCGCCCTGAGTATTGCCCTGATTATTGCTCTTAAACAAACAAACAGTCTGAGCCCGAGTATTGCTCTGAGTATTGCTCTAGTATCGCTTTGAGTATTGCTCCCCAGGCAGGGGTTCAAAGAAGTAATAGTTCAAAATACATCAAATGCCACAAACAGAGTGGGCTTTAATGAAAAGCAAACTCGTATAGAAGAAAAGTGTGTAGCTGTAGAGAGGGAAAGGTGTGATACAGCTGGGATTTCTTTCAGCATGCATCTAAACATGCACATGCACCAAGGCAGGGAATACAGTTAGTTTTTGGAAACAAATGTCTTTTTGAAATTGACTGCATTTCACATTTCCTTCATTACACTGTGGGCACATTTCTCCCAACTTCAAGGCACAGCAACAAATGCCTGAATTTTTCTGTTTCTCAGACATCTTTAAATTATTATCTATACTGCAATGCTATTAACAGCTTATTTTTTCTTTCACGCAACATTTCTTAGTGTTGTGACTGCACACCAATATGCTTAGCAGTACTTAATATTCCTCTGGTACAGATTCCTCCTGGATAGACCCTAAACTATACTATACAGTTTTGGAGTAAAGAGAATTTGCATTTATAGAAGAAAGTGCATACAAATTAAAGGTATGTATTAAAAACACATCTGAATTAACAACTAATATTAATAATTTATAGCAACTAACATTATTTATTAATATATCAGGAACTAAGAAAATAAATTCACAGCCTGTTATTGCAGTACCCATCAAAATGAGCCTTCTTAGGGCAGATAATTATGTGGTGCCTAATGGGGAAGCAATTCCCTCTTCTGTATTCCTCCATAATGCTTTCTGCCTTACTATCCAAATGCCCCATAAAGCCAAGAGAACCAGAGAAAAGCTGACTGTGACTATTTGCCTGGTTTCAGATATTCAGAAGAGGGTGGGAGTATTTTTGGGTAGCTTTTGAAAGCAGCAGTGAGATCTCTGTCACTAGTGATGGAAATGCTTCCCATATGCTGCTGCTTCCCTGGGATTAACAGTGCTCTTTGTCCTACACATTCCATAGGGGACTCCACCAATATGCTTAGGCACAAACTTGGAGAAGCATATACACCAGGATGCCTGCCATGCTCTGAGGTATCTTTTGAGTTGCATTTATCACCAACATAAAAAGCCCAGGTATGGATAAAAGAGCACAAGTGACCCCGTGGCTTTTTCCTGGGGGGCTGCACTGTGTGTGACACCTGGGATTGAGGAGAGGATGGTCCCTGGGCTGTGCCACAAGTTCTACCTGATGCTCTACCTGTGTTTTTAGATAGGGCTGGATTTCAGCCTGTAGCTGAAGTATGCAAATACCAGACAGCAGAATAAATATTAGTATTTTTGTTAAATGAAAAGTAAATGGCCATAATTTACACCACTTAGGAGAAACAAACACATTAAATCTGACATTTCGGTGCAGTCATAAACACATTTAATACTTGGAGAAAAAGCCATTTTGCTTCCCTCTTGATTATTACAGATATCTCAAAAATGCTTTGTTGCAGGGAAGTGGGTTCATAACAATCTAGAAAAGAATTAGCCACCCTCTGAATACAAAACATCCAAAGAGAAAAAAACCTAGGAAAAAACACCAGCACAGCCAGTGTCCGACTGAGATTGATTTTTAACCATTCCTGTATTTTTTAATCTTCATTTTCTGAGTAATTCCTTTTCCAGAAGGCAAAAAACCCCCAGCATGTAAAGGTATGTGCAATGGGTCCTGTGCATATACAGTGACGCAAAGATGCACTTTTATGGGAAAACCCTGCCTTATTTCTCATGCAGACTTTTGCTGCTTTATTCAGGGGAAAAAGCAGAGCAGCTCCGCTTTGGGATTAACCTTCTGAGGCAATTAGACCTTCAGAAAGTTTGGGTTTTTTTGGATAATATCGAAGAGGAAACTGATCATGGTTCCTATTTGCAACAGTGGCACTGGTGATAGGGAAAGTCACAGGGAGTTTTCGTACGGGATTTATACCCTGATCTACTGTGTATTCAGGGCACCAAACTCCTATCTGTTTCATGCTCTTAATGAGAAGTTCAGCATCTAAATCCAGCTTGCCTCCAAGGCATTAAATCTCCGGCAAAGCCCTGACCACCCCTTACAAGGGACCCGGGGCCAGCACTCCAAACCTCTGACAGCCCCAACTCTTCTTCTGTCACAGGGAAAAAAATGCTGCCAGCACCAGTGAGGCTCAGAGATCCATGTCACAGCATTTCACAGGGCTTTAAAAAGCCCAATTTGACATTGTAGCAGAAGTGTTTCTACCTCTTTTTCCCAGTGCAAGATGCAGGCTGGCTGAGCACATCCTGCATCAGGAACCTGGGCCGAGGAGCTGCTCCTGGAAAAGCCTATTCTTAGCCTTATCATTAGCATACAAATATTCCTTAATTGCCTGGTCATAAGAGATTACCTCAGACCATAAATCACCTCATCCTCCTATTAACTTGGGTTCCTTTCTCCAGTTGCGTAAAATTAACACCCACGATGCAGTGGAAAGCTGGGAATTTTAAACCACTTACTTTTAGCAATTAATATTAGTGTATTTTAATGCAATTGACAGACCATTAAATTATTATGTTTACAATTATTAGCTGTAAAAAACTGCTTTTGGGAGCAGTCACTTTAAATAAGGTGCGAATTGGATACCACAAGACTGTCTAATGGCCTCGCATTTCATTTCAGTCTGGCTCCTGTATAAAATTGAGGTTTCAGTCCTGAAGGTAATAAAGGTAATAATATTGACTTAATTGCCAATATGGGAGCAGTACCGTGGATTTCACAGGCTGGATGCTCGCATCCTCAGGTAAAGAACCCAGACCTCAGTAACTGAACCTCCATGGTGAATGAGCACTTTACCCACATAATGGCAAATATTCCTATCCTGTGAATCCAA
This sequence comes from Callaeas wilsoni, assembly GCA_013398955.1. NCBI lineage: Eukaryota > Metazoa > Chordata > Aves > Passeriformes > Callaeidae > Callaeas > Callaeas wilsoni. The sequence continues at coordinate 59,256 of VWPU01011923.1, read as the reverse complement.
AGGTAAGGATTAAAAAAAACCTAATACAAGTCTGAAAACAATCACAGATCATTAATGGGTGTATTGTCCTTTTTATTAGTGGACATTAATTAACAGCATGCTGTCCTAGTCCTAACATTTGCATGTGTGCCTGTAGCAATGTTAGTGGTCTTGCAGGGAACACGAATACAGCGAGAATGGGTGTTTTGTACTAATTTTGGAAGACAGAGAGCAAGGGAACACGATGTTTTACAAGTTAACAGTTCATTTAGTCTGGGATTTTCAGTAATTCTGCTGATTAGCATGCTAATGAGGTAGAGGGAAAAGCAAGGTTCAGATTTAAAAATGTGATGCAGCAGATTCAAGGTGATGACAAACATTATTTTCAGGAAGACAAGGATTCAAGGTATGCTTTCAGCAAGCAAGATGTTTAATAACTCCAAGTACTTTCTTATTTCCAGCAGCCTCTGCTCTATGCATCACTGACTTTTTAATGAGGGAAAATTAAGCAATGAGTTTGTTTCCCAAAACGAAGGAAGATTTTACTTGAGATATGATATTTAAATTCTATTAAAACCATGAATAAATAGTAGATTCTCTTTAATATTATATCCTAATGATGTTTCTAGCAGAAACTTAAAATATACAACAAGGAATTTGCTTTCAGATAGACACTAAAAGCAAGCTGCCCAGTTTCTAGCTACTACTAATCTGTGCTGCTCCACTGCTGTGCATGAATCTACACTGTTTTACACCAGGATCTGCCCCAAAACCTTCAGCCCTGAATAATTCATGAGGACAGAAGTGATTGGAAAACCAGGCTCTAACCAATTTGATGGAGGAAGAGTACCAAAAGGTGCAAAAGGGTATACAACATGTCTCACCTGGCCCCAATCTCCTGCTTTCCACTTCGGACATCTGCCCCCTCTGCATTTCTTTTGCACGTTGGGCTTAGCAAGGTGTTTACAATTCTCTTCTTCTACATGCCTCCCTTCCTTTGACAAACAGTACACACTGCGGTGCTTTTGGCCCCTTCCACAGGAGACAGAACACTGTAAATATAAAGTAACAACAGATCAGCTTTCACACTCATACAGGGGCCATGGCTACCCAGGGCATTTTCTTTTAGCTGGACCAAAAAAGCTCCTCCCCAGGCCCCCAGCAGGCTACAGAAAGCTTGAGGCGAGTGCAGACACTTAATATCGCGTGATATTCTTGGTCAAAGCCCCCAAAAATGCCAGTATCAAAATAGAGAAAACAGCTGACATTCAGCAGGGGTAACAGGCTGGATTCCTGGCATTGCTCCAGTGGTTTCAAAGGAGCGGAGTCATCCTACAGGGATCAAGGCAGGAGCCCTCAGTATCTACTTAGAAGAACTTGAAAGGAACCATTTCCATTTACCTTGGTACAAAGGGATGTCAAATATTGGTAAATCAGGAGGGTAAAGTGTGCTCTGCACCTTCACAGAGGGAAGTAACTGCACAAAGGACAAGGCAGAAAAGTGCAGCATTTCCATGTCCTTGGTACAAAAGCTTGTGTTTATCAGTGCAGTCTGACTTTTCTTTTTTTCTTCACTAAACAGACTGAAACCAGGACATGTTCATCCTTAAGATTTATGCATTTTGAAAACAACTCAGAAGGTGGCAAGAAGGCAGAGCCTGGAGAACCAAAGCAAAAAGCAAAGCAGCAGGTATGTTAGCTGCAAGCTTTGTAGTGAAGCAACTAATTTCAACCTCCCTCTGCAGGTTCACTGAACTTTTTCAAATGTGACCACTTCTGGCATGCAAACCCCAAGCAACTTCACTTTGATTTCAGATTAGTCTCCTCCAAAGATTTAGGAATCAAAGGGGTCTGGAATCACGACACGAATTTAATATGACAGTTTCATGTAGAACAAGCCTCTTACTCAGCATGATGCACCCAGAGACTCAGCTTCCATTTCTTCATTATATGCTACGTCATAAGCATACTGGTTTAATCCTTGAGGGCAAACACACTGTTTTAACCATCTCTCCATATAAAATGTTCTGCTTTCTTTTCAGAATGGAGAAAATATGCAGAAATGAGGCTTCAACCTTCATTTTCGAGCCACTCCATCAGTATATTTCCCAAGAAATATATTACAGCTCAAGCTCTTCCCAGCCTATAACTACATTTGAAACCTAAAAAATTTATATATATATATAGCAGCTTTGGAAGATCCACTAGAATAGACATTGCCATATACATTGACACCTGAATATTTTGAATTCGTGAATATTTTATATTACAGCCCTACTTACAGCTCATTCAGCCCACAAAGAACCAGCCAGAGAGCAGTAACTTGTTTCTAAATGGGAAAGTTCAGACCAATGTGGAGAGAAATGGATGTAGCTCCTAAAACCAGATATTGATGCTTAAAAGCTTGTATAAACACTGCTCTGAAAAACGTTGTTTTCCTGCTGCAAGAGTGTTACAGATTGACAAAAGATCCCTGAGGTCCCGTTGATGAACAGGTTTAAGAGCCATTAATGATGCTCCTCTGAGAGGCTGAGCAGGGATAGCTGCCTCTGAGTTTTCCTGAGCCCAGATCCAATTCCAAGATAGGCCAAAAAACCCAACAAGCAACATCCAACCTTGCACTGAAAAACAGAGGAAATGCTGTCCCTTGCAATAAAATAAAATTCTCACGAGTTACCCAGATCCATAAACTTCACTGCCATTCTTTAGCATCAATAGAAGAAATATCAAGCTAATGTTACCCTATTTTTATAAGCCTTCAAATTTCATCAGAAGTTAATTTTTTCATTCTCTCTACTTCTCTCTCCAGGCAACAAAAGTCAGCAGCAAGACAGAAATGTCACATCCTACAAAACCCACTTCTAAACTTCTAATATTTTCATCCATTTATTGTCTTTGGACTAAACACCAACACTGATACTTAAGCAAAAATTCAAGTGCCCCTTGCTAAACAGTCCCCATCAGGTTATGCCACTTTACTGTGACAGTCAAAGTTAAAGAGTAAATTTACTCTTTAACTGATGTCCCACATCCTGAGCTGGTACAGTCCAGAGCATCCTTAATTTAAAAAATACATTGGATCCCACTACTTATCCTAAAGGAAGAGTAACCATGCTGTGCAACAATGCAAGCACCTTTTTGGGGACCTGAAGCTGGTTGATAAATACTTGATCTCACAAACAATTTGGTACTAGTTATTTCCAAAATTATTATTCCTCTTCTACAAAATGCTTAACTTTGGCATGGAGCCTGATACTGACATTTATCTAGTGGTCCCATGATCAAACAAGTCTGCGTGCAAACCTCGGTGCACTCAGAGGTTGAGGCATAATTTGCTTAATTTTGTTAATACTTAAATGTAATTCCCAAGATGCTGGAATTAATCATTTCTATGTCTGCCTTTAATATAAATCAAATTTAGGCAGCTGTGCATTTTCAGATCTAAACCACCCGTTTGCTTTCATGCACTTTTGAGTTATGATCTCATTTGCACTGACAGAAAAGAAAGGTTGAATAATCTAATGTAACCAAGTATCAGAGACTGAAAATTCCTTTGCAAAGCGTCTACTTAATGACTGCCATCTAATTCACCTCAGGTATTCAACTTTTATCTGGCACATAGATTTTAAGCATATGTGAGCCACATGCAAAGCATAATTTAATAGCAGGCTGCATCTCAACACCATGTGAGCCAGGGAAGTGCTACACCCAACTACCACTATCAGCCTCATCCTTTATTTTGGACCCCGGAGAAACTTTGCATTTCATTAACAGGATTCTTCGTGGCTGCAAATGCTGCCTGCTTATGGCACCTACCAATAAGAGTACCACAATGAGGTAAGCTTTGACCTTGCCTTCCTCAAAACATTTGGCAAAATCACTGTCTTCACATTCCTCTTTTTCCTGACTTCTTTCCCTTCCCACACCTCTCCCAGAAAATGCTTCCAAGTACTGGGGGCAGACGGTGGCTCTCTGGAATAACAGCCTCACCTTATCCAAGGCTCTCTGAGTCAACAGAAAAGCCTCTACCGGTTGTAAGCACCTCTGAGCCAGCCCTGAAGGTGTAGCCAGGTATTGTATGGAATTTTTTCACTAACCAGCTTCCTAGAGTCAAGGATCACATGCACTTGGGCATGCCTGTGGTCAGCTTGCCTCTGCCTCCACTTCAGCGTGGGAAAACGTTGCTCTGAAAGGCTGTTTACAGCCTGTGATTGAGGCACAACAGCAAACAGCACCCCTGCATGAACCTGGGAGAAGAGCCAGGCACGGAGGAGGGTGTGAAAGGAACAAATTGTGATGCTTCTGTAAAAAAAACACCAAAAAGTTTGTGGCACATAAAATAACAGAGAAATAGTATTTCAAAAAATCAGCTATAGCCATCACTCTAAAACTCTAGCAAACCTTGCCCTTGTTATTATCTTTATTATCTCCTAAGGCCACCACAGTTGCACCTGGTACTTTACATGGAGAACAAAAACAAAAGGACTTTCCTAAGAGCATTAGGATCAAAGCACTTAGCACAGATTTAAGGGCTTTACGTTTATTGCACGATTAGATTAGTGTTGTTAACATGCCAAGATCTGGAGATTGGCATGCTGCTGATATTTTCAAATAAATATACTGCCTAGTTTAAATAAATGCAAGGAAGAAAGTTTAAATAAATACGGCAGAAATATTTCCATATCAACTGTTTCCATAAAGGTCAGAACACGATGCTAAACATCTCCTGCAATGCCTTGCTCTGCTCTGCTTGAGTTTTTGTTTCCACAAAAAATTTGTTTTCTATTTCAGAGTTCAGGAGACGATCACTAAGTACGTGCAAATTGCTTTAAAATAAGCCCTTCTACATTTCTTGATCTATCATTTGGAAGATGAGGGTACATCTTGTTCATTAAGACCTCTCTAAAATACAAAGGCTGCTACTTGATGCACAGGGCTGGCAGCAGGAAAAAAAAACAGAATATGTTCAAAATCTCTTAAAAATTTGTACAAAATTTCTGGTGAATTGCTGGGAGTGGGGTCAGTCCAGCACCAAGAGGACTCAAGAGCTCTGGGCACAAATGAACAAATCTTGGCAAGAAGGAAAAGGCACCATGGAGCAGTCAAGAAGAAATGGAATGACTGCTCCTTGTAAACTTTGTGCATTGAAGGGGCAATTCCACAAAGGGCAGAAAGGCATATCCCAAGCAGGAACCTGGGAACACTCTCCTCCAGAAGTGAAAAGCTGCAGAAAATGCTGTCAGACCGCTTTTCAGACCCACCGTGCATCAGCCAACGATTTGGGAGGTATTTAAGACAATGAATGCAAGCTGTGGTGATCACCAAATGAATTCCCAAAGATAGGTATGCTCCGATAGCTCATCACGGGCAGGGCTGGGAAGGATTAGACTCAAAATGGCTTTATCAGATTCTGCCAGGAGCAACTTTTGGAGGAAATTAAAATCAATCCTTGTAGATTTAGACTTCCCCACATTAAGGATTTTATGGAAAGTCAGCAGCCGTAAGTAAGCCCTGGTTCATCCTTTCCAACAATCTGAGACAAAATATGTTGGATGAAACAAAGCAGAAAAGCAACAGAGCCCTCCAAAGCTTTACACCCATTTTCCAAGAGGGCTGTGTTCCTGGATGCCAGCAAGCTTTTCCAACTACAAGCAAACCCAACAATGTACCCTCACAGCTACCTTTCAGCAGTCCCTTAGTCTATGCCACCTTTTACTACCACTAACAGTGCTGCTGTCAGATCCTGAAACCGTATCCCTGTGACTTCTGTACCTCTGAAGTCTCTTGAGCACAAAGGACGTCAACAGACACACCACCAAGGAAAGCCTGGATCCCTCCCCACCAGCTGAACCTCTACCAGGAGTCTTAAAATGCTGGAACCTTTGTGTGTTGTCCAGCAACAGGGGCTCTGTGGCATCCAAACCAAATTACCTTCACAACAGCAAGGTATTTCAGCAGGTAATTCCCTTGGCTTCAGTGAGACAGGCTGAAAGTAAGGCTGCAGCACTTCAGGAGATGTTTAGGAAATACTTCTTGCTGCTCTGAAGCCCTGTTTCCCCCACTGATGTGTTTTAGCATGGTCTTGTGCCCATCTGCATTGGCATGGTGAGAAATCCATATCCATTGGGTGGGGGCAGGAGTCACCCAGCTTGGCCCTCCTTTCCTGACAAACTAAGGAGCCATGACTTAAGGCACGTGGGTGCTGGGTGTGTATGGTCATAGTGATTTTAGCTGGTGCATGGCCAGAAAATACATGTGATTCTTGTACATTTAAAAGGGAAGAGGGATCTCTACATTCAAGGGAGGGCAAATGAACCAGAGACCTGAGCAAAACACACCAAAGCACTGCACTGCAGTTTTGAAAGAGGCTTTAGAAATGTTTAATCCAGATTGACTCCTCAGAGGAATGGGGTGATTGAAAAAAAAGCATGAACATTAGGGATTTTGGAATGTACGGTCTGAATATGTTTGTGAGCATTGTCCAGAGCCCCTATGGAAGTGTTCTGAGGAGCCCTCTTGGAGCTGGAGGACAGCCCCCAGTCTGAACACGAGCAGGCTTTGCCCCAGTATTCCTGAGGAGCTCTCCTTGCCCTGGGCATGGGCAAGAGGGAACATCCATGCTGGCCTGCCCCGTCTCTGCAGTGCCCACAGGGTCTCCATCCTCCAGAGGCTCTGGTCTTGGCTCGGAGCAGAGGCACAGAGCTTCCCAAGTCATTATTGCAAAAGGGAGAAATGAAACAGTCCACTAAATCTTCACCTTCCCACCACCAAATTCAGCTGCAGGGACTGGTGAGTGACCTCAGATGATGTCTTATAACACGTTAAAAAAAAAAAAAAACCACAGAAAAAAAGGGAACAATTTCTCCAAGAAAAGGATCCAATTTGATGTGTTGCTACAGCAGAAGAAAGAGCTGGTGTGTCTGGAGCCCACTGCTCCAGCACAAATTGCCCAGAGGAAAGGATGCTCTCGGGTTCTTTAACTCCTGCAAGATTTAAGGCCCTGAGTGCCAAAGTCAATACAATAATTTCCCCAAGCTGGGAAACCTCACAAGATATATGGGAAGAAAGAGATAACTGCAGCAGGAGAAGCCATGCATCTCCTCTTCTGCAGCACCTTCTCCCCCTCTTTTCCCTGCCCTATTGTTACACCACATACAAAGACTTCACCAGGCACAGAAATCAGCAGGGCTGTGAGCACACAAAGCTCTCCTAAAAGCTGTGTCCCTGCCCTGCTCCACGCTATTTACCTTGAACAACAAACAAGCAAAAGCCCCATAGAGCCACTACAGGTCTCTCCAGGGAGGGAAGAATTAGATGGCATTTCCTCAAATTAGGAGGAAATGTGTGAGCTACCGAAGGACACCAATACAGTGGGAAGTGGAAGGCACTGATGAAGCCTATTTTCCATGCTGTGGCACTTTTAGGAGAGTACCAATTGAAGCAGCAAGGTGCCTCAGCTAACTGACACTTCATATTTTTAGTGAACAGTGGTACTACAATGCCATTTAGATATTCTGTTCCAGAATAGGATTTCTCTGTGTTGGATGGAGTAAAACACAAAGTAAAGAGCCCTCCAAGAAATGCTAGCCCTCTTTCACAGGTGTGCATCACACTGGGGAGTTGTAGGAGCATTGGGCTGCTGCTTGCTCCCCCATTTTATAAAGAAGAATCTTAATGCACTAGGGATAAATACTGTCAAACTGCATATGGTCTTGGGCATCAGATTTTCATCCATGCTGCTGGCTCACTCAGCTCCCCTGAGAGCTAGTAAAATTAAAATATGAATAGAGTATTAAGTGCCTTTGGAACAGGACTGACTACACCATTTTTTCTTAATAACTGCACAAATCAGTCACCGGGAAAGTTAGAAACACTGTAAATCTCTTTGTGTTTAGTGTCCCTCATTGTTATACATCCTTTTTTCTAAAGCCCTGGGATCTGAGCAACAGCAATGACTGCAGTGTGGGGTATACAGTGTGACTCTGGAAAATGGGCAAAACCACAGGCAGACCTTCCAAAACCCAGCTCAGGGATCTGCCTGAAGATGCTGCATTTCACAGCTCATCCTTGAAAGTGTGTTACTGCTTCAATGCGTCCCTTGCAGTCTACTGCGTTCCTGTACTTAGAGCCAATGCTTTGGGAGACAGATATTCCCAGCAATCACCCTTTTATTTATTGCTTTATTTCTCCTGTGTGGGCATGTGCAGATGTGCAGGAGGTCTGCAGCCAGGGATGGGCCACCCATAACACAAGGACTGAAGCCAGCCATCGCTGAACAGCAGCCTCACCACTTCTTGTTTGAGTTCAGGCCTAGAAAATGACCATTTCATTGAGAAAATGTATAAGAGAGGAGGTATAAAAAGGTAACCACAGAGGCATGCCAAACGCAGCCAAACAGACACTGCACTCTGGGAGGAAAGAGGCTGCTCAGGGGGAAAGTGCGCTGAGGAACTTGGGGAAAAGATGCACTGTCTGGGGGCAAAGGGACGAGAAGATTAAGATACCTGAAAATAACCTTTGTGAGCCTAACCACTGGTCCAGCTCCTGTCTGTCCTGGCAGTGGCAACAGGAGAGGCTGTTGAAGGACAGCAGATGAGATTCTCTGCAGCTCCTTTCCCGGGTACTTCCCCTGCATTTAGTCACCAGATTAGGCAGGTCAGAAGGGATATTGCTGCCCAGTCCTTTTACTTCTCCATCAGACTAAAAGGTCATGAGAGGTGTAAAGACCAATGGGGGCCTGCAAGGGGGAGAGTGGATTGCAACAGCTGAGCTTTAAGTTGCAGGAAATCAGTCCTGTGAGGAGTTGATCCAGGAATCACTGAAGTGCTGGCTCAGTGTCAAGCACACAGTGCCCCAGGGTGGTCTCTCACCTGCAGGCTGTAGCTGATGGGCTTCCATGGTTGTTTTCCTGCTAACGGAGCATCAACATCAGCAAAGAGGAGACAGAGAACTGATAACAAAAGTGTACCTATATATTCCCCCTTCTTTAAGTAGAAACAGAAGCAGCAATGTAAGATGGTGATAGTAGGCAAAAGATAAAAATGGAAAGGAAAACAAAAATTGGAGATTATAGAGTAAAAAGAAGTGAAAAAAGTGATGTTCCTCTACTGGCCAGCTGGGTACCACTGGCTTTGCCCACCTGTGATTGCCTTGGAGCCATCAGCTGTGGGCACTGAGGTAAGGAGAGAGATGCATGAGCATCCATCACCATTGCCTCAGAGGAGCAACAGGCTGAAACTCTTCAAACAAAACCCCAACAGCAGTTCAGTAATGCTGCTGTCACAGCAAATTCATTTTATGCAGAGGAGAAGAAGAGAACAGCAGACTTATATACACTTGCAACCAAATCTGCCCCTGGTTATCACTTCTGCCTTAGCAAGACCTGACATCCTGCCTGCTACAAACATTATCAGAGCAATGACACAGAGAATATTGCTGTTGAACAGCCTATTTTCAGCCAGCTGCATGGGGAAGGCATTTTGCAAACAACATGTTGGGGCTTTGACAGAATTAAACACAAGTAACCCAAAGTTTCCACTGACACCAAGTTTAAGATTAAAATTCCAGAACACCAGCTGCCTGACACAGATGTTGGCCAGGGAGTTCTTCCACTTCCCACCCAGTTCAGAGCCCCTTTGCTGCTCTGTCCCTGTGTACAGCCAAAGAGCCCTGCAAAGCCATCAATGCCACCAGCTTCCTGCCAAGGGAAACCAATGCTGTCCTAGCCCAAACCTGAACTCACATCCACAATAACAGAGTTTGGAGCTTAGCTGGTTAATGTTCTAATTACTTGACAGTAAGCTTCTGATTCTGTATTAGAGCAAAAGGCCCTCAAAGACTCTGATACCAGCACTTCTACCTACAGGATTCAGAGCTGGGAGCACTGAGAGCTTCACAACCACTGCACCAGCAGCTTGCCCTTCAGATACCCAAGACTGACGAGTACTTGACAAGGCAGACTACTTTTAAAATTATAATACTTTTTTGGAAAACAAACAAATAAACCCCAAATAAATCTAAACCTCACCCACCCATTTTCCAGAGTTCGAAGTCAAATGATCACTGCCCTGTGCAGTGAAGCCCAAATGACTCACCCAAATGAACCAGGGTGCTGTGAGATACAATTGTTTTACCTTATCTGTGACCATTTCCTAACTCGGAAGGAATGAGAAGCCCGCAACAAGTGAATTCAGCATTATTCATAAATTGTATCAGGATACAGTTGGCTATTAAGGCAAACTCAAAATATCAGAGATTATTCAAGGAGCAAATCTGCTCCAAGACAGGTGTTTTAAGGGAGGTTATGCATATATTTTATATATGTGGTATATATGGGTATATTTATTAAAAGCAAACCTCGGGTTTTAAGTGAAGCAGTGGGTAATTCTCATTGGGAACATCTCCCTCATTCTGGAGAACATGGCAAGATTTCCCCTCATGCATTCAAGAGTGTGTATGGAGATCTGCATTCATACCATAAAACATTCAGAGGAGAAAAAACACTCTCTGTATTCTGGTGACAGTCAGTGCACGTTTTCTAAAGCATGGTTTTAATAAGAAGGTCAGGTCTATCACATGGTGTACAATTCTGCAATGGGTAAATACATGTTCTTAAATAAGCAAGGGAATAAAAGTGTCACCTCCTCTTAGTCCTCTTTGAACATACATTATAATGACAAGACATCTCACCAGTCTCCTGCTGTAAACTTATCATTTACACACACAATCTGTTTATCCATTTAATCATCTCTTCCAAATCTGGATTTAAGCAGCCAGATAAAGATCACTTGTTCACTGTATAAAATCCCAGTGGAATTTTGCCCAAGGACTGCGGGTTGGATGCTTCAGACTCTCTCTGCTTTAGTACTAATTTCACTGAAACTTAAGTAATACTAAGCCAGTCAGATGATTGCAAGAAATTAGTTATCCAAACTTCATAATTCATACACTTTTAACTCTGTTTAATCATTGAGAATGACAATTTCTGTTGGAGAACAAAGCAAGTAAAAGAAAAGCCGGTTAAAAGATGGAACATTGCAGAACCATTTCAGAAAATTTAGCAAAAGTTACGAAAACTAAGTATATAATCTGAATTTAGCAAAAGACTCAAGAAATCATTATACAAATTCATTTATGATTACATTCTACTTGTCTTTAATTTTCACTGTTCAACATTAACATTAAAACATTGTAAATGTATGCAATATTTATATAAAATTAAATAACAGTATTGGAAAAATAAATACACTTTTACATAAATACATAAATCCATACTGCTGAAAAGTTTCAGCTAATACTATACTCTTGTTTCAAAAGTGACCAAAAAAATATGGTAGTGACACTCCATCCCAACAGATGAAGTATGTACAGCTACAGAATGATGTTTGCAACCGATGACAGAGCTAAAGCAAATCCAGGTGATACCACACTAAAGGAGAAAAATTTGGCCGTTACTACCTACAGTAGTAGCACGAGGTAGACATACACGTGGAGTGTTCTGCTGGAGGGACACGAAGCCCTGGGGACCCCACAGATACTTCTCAGTCTTCAAACAGCTCTGGGTCCCCCATGTCAGAGCCCAAGGACACCTCGGTAAATGAGACTCAAAAATCCAATCAGTTCGTGGCAATGACCGGGGCTCAGACTAAAAGGTCATGAGACAGGGCTGTGACCCTGCGCCAGCTGGGAGGAGACACTGCAGGCAGGACAGGGTGTCCCTGCCCTCCACCTGTCTGCCAGATGTCCCACCTGCTCCCAGGAGAGCAAGGACGACCCACTGAGACTAAAACAAGAGAGTGGAGCCGAGGGAGCTCTTCCTGGGTGAAAAGAAAACAATCAGACTAGAGGACTGCGCCGCGTGTTTCCAACACTGAGAAGCAGGCGCAGCCCCAGAGCCTGCTCCCGAACAGCCACGAAGAGGCTGAGCGACACCAGAATGAAACACGACTCTGTCCACACCTTTGGCTCTTGCAAATGGTCCAGCACAGGTAAACCAAGGTTGGCAGCACCTCTCAGCTGGCAAATCCTGCGGGGCAGCCAGCACACGCATCGCTACCTCTGCTTACCTCACCTCGCTCGTCCTTAGCACCAGCCAGGTTGATGGACAAGGGGTACATTAGCACCTCAAATGAAATATTTCATAGCACTGTCTCTTGTACTGGTGAAGCACTGGATACACACCAGTTCAGCAGTTTTATGGCTATTGCAGAACTCACTGAGGTATGATAAAAATATTGAGGAGTGTTACTGAAGGCATCCGTGTTACTGAAAGCACCCACAGAAGGAGAGCAGGTTTTGGCAAGATGACTTTTCAAACTATGACAATTAAGGAAGTCCAACACATAAAAAACCAGGCCTCTTTTCTTTTCCTATAAAGTGCTTTTGAATCAGATTTTTAAAAAAATGTCTTCAAATGCTTTTATAACAAAATACACAAGAAAGGTTGACATCTGTTTGAAGGCCACTCCAAAACAGACAGGTCCGTGGTTCTCCAGGGCTCCAGAAGCACCTCGGGTGGCACTTGCTTTGGTGCAGGATTCAGAGCAGAGGTTGCTGCTCTGGGCAGGGAGAATTGCAAAGGTGTGGCACCCAAAATAGCACCCCAACCCTGTGGTTCAGGGCTGCTCTGCCCTCACAAGAGCATCTCTGTAGCAGACTCCTCCAGCAGCAAAGGAGCAATGTAAGACACCTCTGCTCCAAATACTATTTTGTTATTGAGAAACTCTCAGGGTTTTAAGCCTTCCAGCACCTTGCTGATCATTTGCTGGCTTAGTGATAGAGCAGCATCTGGAGATCAGGCTAGACAATCACTCTCCAGAACCAGAGAGATGCACGAGAATAGCTTACAGGTGCCTTTGCACTGTACATTACAGTCTTATTATATACACAGGAACAGAAATAGAGCACAAGTGTGAATGCACACACGTTTCTATGTAGGTCTGTGTGTAGGCAGGTAGAGACATGCATACACATCTATACACACTTATATATGCCTGGGAATTGATGCCATTTAGCACATTCTCCCCAGTTATCTAGCTTTTAGCAGAGAACACGCAACTGCTAAACCAGTAGGTGCCCAGTGCAGTATTACCATTAAAGAGCAGAACAATTTAACTTCAATAGAAATGTACTGCTTAAATGCCAGGTGTAAATCCATATGCAAAAACTTAGCCAGAACCAAGATTCATAATGCACAGCACTTGCACAGTGTAATAAAATGGACAAAGGTGGCTACTTAGCAGAAAGTGCCTTTTAAATTAAAGGACTCGAGCTCCCCTAATGTAAGCCCTTCCTGAATAGGTGTTATTCTGAATATATTGTAAATAATCCTCTGTAAGTGCAGCTTTAAGACATGAAGCATTAGCACCTTGGTTTGAAGCAAATTAAATGTTGTTAGGGGATATCTACAAAACGGTTCACAAAGAGAAAGAGTTTATGGTCGTACCGAGCTCCAAGGACCAGCACTCCAGGCAGCATCTCTAGGACAGTCCTGCACATTGCACTGCTCTCTGTCTGGTGGCTTGTCAAGGATTTCACAGCTCAGATCCGTAAACCTTTCTCCATTAGGGCGCTGGCACACCACCAGCCGTGTCCTCGTCCCTGCTCCGCATGGCTTCGTGCACTGCAAGTCAGCAGAGGACAGAGCAATCACCGTTGGGACAGCAAAAATACTGCTCACTGCCTGCCCAAAGCGCTAGCACCTCAAAAAACCAATGGTAGTTTCTGTTCCAAACTAACCACTCCAGCCAAATCCCCCTTGTGAGCCTCAGATGGACCTTCAGCTGCTTCAGCTTCTCTCCCCCTAAAGCTGTTCATGCTGCTCCACCATCATATTGCCCGACTCAATGTGATGGTGGAGGTTTACATCTCCAACTGCTCATCTCAGATTAATTTTCAAAAGGGAGCACTGCTTTTGTTAAAAAAACCCCAGATCTTCAGTTAATCTAGGCTTCTCTTAAAAAACATCTTCATTACTGTAAAACTTACTTTTGCCTGGGAAGAAAGTTTTCCCATGACAAATGGAAACAAAAACACCACCCAATAATTGCTCGGGTTCATTCATTTATCAGAGGCTGCCCTTCAATTTCCAATCTTTCTAATAAATGTCACCACAATTCCCCTCTCTTCTCCCATTTTTCAGCCACCTGCTAATGAAAGTCTTGCCCTGGGCAGGGAGCCCAGATGGATGGTGCACTCACCTCTCCCCAGTTGCCATAGGCCCACTGAGGGCAGGGGCCAGATTCGCACGATCTCTGCTCCATGGGTTTGCTTTTCTCGTCGCAGTTATTTGCGGTGTATCCGTTTTCATCCTGGCACACCACGACCCGCCGCTGGAACCCCCCCGCACACGTGCTAGAGCACTGGAAGACACAATTGCCCATGGCTTCATTGAGTCCAAGAGTAAGTTTGCATTCCCAGCTCCTTCCCAGTGCCTTGCACCGTGGGAATGCACCGCTAGAAGTTTGATACAGCTAACAGGCATTATTAAACTTCAAAACTCAGCTATTGCTAATAGCAGTGCAATGACTTAGGTACTGACTAAGCAAAGAAAGTAAACACCAGCCTAGTTTTAAGAAGGTGAGTAATCCCTGCTGCAGTGTTTGACACCCCATTTGTGCTTAATTCCCTTTAGAGACTTCCATGATAAAGCACTGCATACTGTTTGCAGTGAGAGGAGCTGGCATCGAGGCTCTGCTGTGCGTTGGCAACAACTCTGCACAGCTGTAAATGTCCCAGGAGACAGCCAAGAAGCAGAGGCCGGCCTTTGCCTCATGGAAAATGATGCTGTCAGCTTTCTGCCTAGAGTACCTTGAGATACAAAGTATGAGAGGCTGACAAGTGATGCCTGAGCCCTTCTGCAACACTTGCTTGTGCGAGCAGAGAGCAGGCAGTGGGGAGAAAGGTCCCTCTCTTTTCCCTTTGTGCTGACTTTAAGAAAAGACTGGATTAGCTTGGGAAAGAAAGAAAACCCAACAAAACCCAGAAATAAGAGAATCAGGGCACTTACAGCACCCCAAGGGCCAATCCTCCACTGATTGCCTCCTGGTATATGTGCACGGTTTCGGTTCGGGCTGCCCCCAGGGTGCAGTTTGAGGCGATGATCCGGATAGAGGAAAGGGTGGATGGGCCTGCCGTAGTCATGGCTGTTTGGATGACAAGGAGACATGGAGCAGTCTTGCTCGGTGGCAGGGAGGTCGTCTGGGTCACACTCGCTCCTATCCACCAGCTGGTCACTGTAATTTATGCAGATCACTTGTCGCGTTGCCTTACCTTGACCACAAGTCACTGAGCACTGTGTTACAGTGGGAAAAGGAGACACAGTCACATTTCCAGTTTTGAAAACCAGCTCTTGCTAAAATGAACAGCAGAAAACCCAAATAACCTCACTTATAAAAGGGCAAGCGCGACAGATTAATGAAGCACGTTTCCAGCAATGAGGTCTCTTGCAAGAGACAGTGTGATGCTTACAGAGCTCCACTCCAAGGCTTTCCACTGCCCGCACGGTGTCACGGTGCACATTTCTGTGGCTGATGGCTTTGGAAGGTGGAAACAAGCTGACTCATCGGCCACAGAGCCCTGCTCATCCCGGCAGCTGACGTATCTCATCCGGGTTCCCTTCCCGCATGTTGCAGAGCACTAGGGAAGAGCAAAGAGCACTCCACTCAGGAAGTTGCCTGACATACATTGCAAGGACTTTGTAATGAAAAGTTGGGCGTATGCACTTAAAAATATCTTATTGTCCACTGTAAAATAATCCTGAAAGTATTATGACGTGTGCTTACCGGTGTCCAGGATCCAAATCTCCACTGTGTCCTGTGAACGCCTGATACGGCTCTTTTGGTTTCGGGACTATTTGGATGGGAAGGACATACAGCTACTTCACAGTCCTGTACAGAAAATACATGGGGGAAAAGCAGGAAATAAAGAATTTGCAGATGTTTTGATTAAACTGCCTCCTCTTCAATATAATTATGAACAACACGCAACATCTTGAAACTCTGTGACCTGCACGCATTGTGCAGGCAGGCTTCCTCCCTGCATCCTCTTGGTGAATCAGCAAAACTCGGTATCAGTATCCTGAGGCCCTCATATGCGGTATCCTATGTGGACTTTTGACTTACTAGGAACTCTACAATAGGGATCCCCATAATCGTGTGCCATCTCCATGCATTAAAACCAGATGTTTTTGAGGCAAAAGATGAAAGTTCATTAAGGGTTCTGGCATGAACACACATCTGCAAAACAGCAACTTTATCTCCCTTCAAAGCTCCCTTCCTTCAGCACAAGACCTGCAGCCCACACAATAAAGGTTATGCTGCTGATTGCAGCCCTTTGATTCCCTGCAGCCCACCAGACCACCTATATCCACGTGCTGATCTCCACCACACACCAAGCAATGTGAGGTTTTGGGGACAGGCATGTCATTCTGCTCAGTCTTTGTACAATGTCTCACAGGAGGGCTCTGGTCCTGTCTGGACCTCCCAGGACGTCTGGTGCCAAAAACTATGAACATTCATGACTTTACTCCATTGAGTAGTCCTTGCCAAAAAGGAAATTAATAGTGATTGTCCCTGTGAGGGGGAGAGCAGCTTCCGACAAACGGCAAACCCGATTTCAGTTTTGCTGAGATTTCACTTATGCTGGAGGCATGCACGCCAAATGATGGCTGATGACAGGTGGGTTTGTTACCCCTTGACTGTAATGCAACTGGTCTCCATACATGGGAAAAACAGCTCTTTCCCAAATGTTGTGGCCTTAGTTAAACTCTGTGAGTTCACGCAAGACTGAAACAGGGCAGGGCGCGAGCACTACTACTTTCCTAGATGGCAGATAGATGGTAATGTTCTGTTTTATTCAGTTTCTTCAGACACCTTGGACATATCCTCTGCTTGAAACGGGAATTCACATGTTTGTTTCCAAGTACACAGCACGGAAAGCCTCTTCAGCAAATTTACAAAGGATGTCCAACATTTCTCATTTTATCTGGCCAGGGAGGACATGTCTGGAACTGTCGCTGTCACAAACACTACATTGTCATGTGCAGCAGACAAGAAATTATGGCCCCTTGCCATCATTTGTGGTGAGGGGCAACAGCAACAGTCCTGCACCCACATGAGCCCAGACTGCAACCACGCTTCCTTGACTCCATGCAAGCCAAACGAGGTGTCTGCTGTGCCAAGACCTGAACCTCTGAGGCCAGTAAATACTGTCTCAACCTTGTGGTGTCCTGTTGTTATACCATATTCATCCACTGCAGATTCTTTAGCTCATGAGCTCTTAAGAGTCCAGCTTTAGTGCTGCATGTGAACACACCCTTACATTCCACTGTATGACCAGAGCTCCATGGATATAAACCATAAGCACAGGTAATTAATCTTCACCCACAAAGTCCTGATACCCTCATAGGTTGTCTGTTGCCTTTCTGGCAATCTGGTGCTTCAGAGTGTAAGGTGTAGGTGGATGGGAACTCCTTGAACACAGTCTATCTGTCCCATTTCTACGAAAGCAGGGTGCTGTGCTCCATCTTTCCAACATCCATGGAGCAGCCCAAGGCACTGCTCTGCAGGCTGGCATTCAGGGCAAAGGTTTGCTGCAGCAAGATGTCCCCAGAACCTGTAGCCTCAATGCCTCTTTACACACACTGGGAAAAGATGGAGACAAGACAGCAGGATTTACCTGGGTATCTGTAGGCCTGGTTGCAGCGTTACACTCGTTATCATCCACCACTGACATGTAGGTGCCCACAACACACTTCACTGCTCTCATCTGGTAGCCTTGGCCACAAGTCACAGTGCACTGGGAGAAGACAGATGGGAGAAAAGAGCACTGGGTCTGAGTAGGTGCTTTGGTTAGAAAGTATTAATCAGCCCAGCCTCTGTTTAGGCCCATAGCAAGAGCAGCAAAAATAAAAGACAGTTTCCCTTCTAGTTTCTCTCCACTTAATGCATTTCAGCTTTAAATTAGGTTAAAGTTTTAACTCGCTGCAGCCACCAGTGCCTTGCATGCTTCACTTGCTTCTTTGGGAAGGAAGGTGCGAGCAGTGAAATGATTTACTTTGCTGCTCACATTAGAATCAGAGTCTGGTACAACCTGCATGACATCCTTCTTTAAAACTGGTTGTTCAGCCCCATGCTAGCACAAGCAGCTAATGAATAATTTTACTGATGGGAAATATGTCTGACTGGGACAACTGGTCTGGGTTTGCTGCTGTTTTTTAAGTCAAGAGCTAACAGCTTTGTGAAAAAGCAGATGCCAGAACACTCTGGGAGGAATGAGTAACTTGTATTTTAACAGAAAAAAACCCCTCACTAACCCAGAAACTGGAAAACATTAAAAGCAACAAAAGTTATTCAACATGAGCAGCCTTTCTTTGAAAATTAGGCCACATATTTATGTGCCTAAATATGGATTTCAGAGCGTAACCTTGGAAACTCCTTTGTTTGAAATCATGGCCAATTTAGTATGACAGAGATTAAATTTAGCACAAAGGGCAGGTACTGTTATTGCTGCCTATCTGCTGAACCCAAGCAAACAGAGGGCTGCTTTGGTGTGCAAATCAATTAACACAGTTATGCTGCTGAATTTGGATGAAAGGGCAGCGCCCAGCCCCAGCCACCCTTATCCAGGTCCCCCCAGCCAGGAGAGCCCTGTGGGGCTCTGTGGTACCTGGCCCCAGGGCCCCACTTGCCACGAGGCACACTCCTGCTGCTGGCACATCTGCACCGACTCCGGCTTTGTCTTGGGGTCGCAAAACCTGTCGTTCAATCGATCTTCTCCAAACTGGCACCACGTCTGGCGGTGCTTGTGCCCTTTTCCACAGGTGACCAAGCACTGCAAGGAGAGAAGCACAAGCTCAGGTGGTGCTGGGGATGTGCTGCCAGCTCAGCACCTGCCCTGGCACTGGAAAATAAACCTGGACACCTACTGCAACCATGCTTAAAAAAACCTGGTGCTGAAACACAGCTCTTTAGCTAACAACAACATGTCCTGGAAGACAGGAGAGTGTCTTGCCAACAAGAAGATTGCTCTCAGGAGCTGGTCTAGAGCAGGGGCTGGAGCATGGAGAGCACAGCTGGGCCAGAATCCTTCAGCATGGGCAAAGTGAGACCACAAAGGCTCTTGACTTCCAGCAGCTGTGAGACAGGGGTAAAAGTACAGCACTGCCCTGCGGGGATTTAGCTGTGCACAACAGGGTGCTTCTAAGAAACTTGCTCTTTCTGAGTGTGCATTTTAAGGGTCTTGGCTTCTGCAGGCTGTGAGCGCCTCTTCCACTGCCCTGGTGTGGCTTGGACTGCCACCAGCTTGAATCAGAAGACACGTTTTGTAGAGAACAATCCCTGTTCCCATTTAATTGCTTTCATTATGCCCTAAAAGAACATGACTCACAGAAAAAAGAGAAATTTGGCCACAATCTTGATGAGCACCCTTTGAAGGCTGTTCTCTAGCATCCCCAGCGCTGCTGCAGAGACAAACCTATCAAGATAGTTTTGTTGCATTGCAAAAAACACCAAAAGCAGTGGAAGAGGTAATAAACAGCAGAGAGAGGCTGAGCAAAACATCAGCAGGGTGCAATCCTGCCCTCCAGTGACAGCCAGAGCTGCCAGGGCTCTTGAGGACAATCTCAAGGGAAAATGAGGGCAGAGGGTATTTTTCTTCCCAAATGTACAGCAGAACTATGGAAAAGCTTGGGAGAAATTACTGCAGGATTGGAGAGACATTAACCCTCTGTGGCTTTGCAGGGAGTGAAGTGGCCACTTGATCAGTGGTAACAAGGCCAATGACTTTGCTGCCTGTCTGAAGCCTCCCTGTGCACATGCCTGGGGAGACCTTCTGCAGGAGGCACAAACAAATCATGACAGACGAGCAAGGACGGAGACACCTCTTTGCAGGTACCAGCTCCTCAGCGTGGAGGTCCAGCAGGGTGAGACCACCCTGGTGACCAGCACCTACCTCGGACCAGTCGCCAGTTTTCCACTGTGGGCACGAGAAGTCACTGCATCGCTGCACTGTCAGCTTCTCCTGCTGGCTGCACTTGCTGTCGTCCAGGATGTCGTTGTAGGTGTTCACACACATGGCTCGCCGCCGCCGCGTGCCCCCGCCGCAGCTCTTGGAGCACTGTGAGGGACACACACCCAGTAATTATCTCCTGCCACTCTACTGCTATTGCCTCCTCCCTCTTTGCAGTCGCTGGGGAGTGACTGCAGGAAACCTCCAGAACAACAATTTATATTTTAAATAACAGGCTTTTACTTCACGTATTCCTTTAAAAAGCTAATCTTGCTAAGCTTAATAAAATGTCTTGGCAATGTGTTTCACAAATTCATTTCAGGTTATAATCCCATTATTACTTTTACAAGTGTTGCCTTTTAGTTCTCCTAAATGGCTGCTGCTCATTCTCATTTTAGGAGAGATTAACTCCCTCTAACCAGTGAGCTCCCCTTTGCTGTGCCCTCCCTGGAAATCCCCAGGCTTGTCAATCTCTCGGTGTCTGCATTCAGGAATTTTCTTGTTCATGCAGAAGCTAAGATGTGTAAAGGAAACAAATTTCAGGAGTCCTCTGATGATAGCAACATGCCCTCCCCAGCTCCTGGCAGTGGTGACAGCTTTGATGGCAGAAGACAACTAGCAGGGCTTGATGTAATGAAGACAGATACTTAAAGCATAGATTAATTGCAGTGGAAGGTAAGGAGTACCAAGCTGATTCAGGCTAGAGTGTCCTCCAGAGGAAGCAATGAAAGCAGAACCACTGTGGCCATATTTTACTTATGTTCTGTTAGCAACCCAAACAGCCCAGTGTACTGCTGTGCAAGGAGCAGCATCTGCCGTGCCACGGAGCATCCCTTACCTCAGTCCAGGCCGAGTACCGCCACCCTCCCACGTTACAGTCCCCGGTGCACTTCTCCCTCGTGCTGGGCTTGGCCTGGCTGTTGCAGAAGCGGTCGTCCACCTTCTCTATCTTGCCCTCAGGCCTGCTGTACTTGGAGCAGTAGATCTCCAGCGTGCGGTAGCCCAGCCCGCACTGCGCCGTGCACTCGCTCTTCCTCGCGATGTGCCACCTGTGCCGAGGACAGCAAACATCAGCCCTGGGCTGATGGTAACGTGCTCAAGGGTGTTTGACAGAAATAAGGAATATATGCTCTTGAACAGGAAGTTTTGGCTCTGTGTCACACTTCCCAATGCTTTGGGACTTCCAATGACCCTGGCATTGCTCCTTCAAGGGAAGGAACTGTCAGCAGGTCTCTCTTAAACAGAAGAAAGACAGCAAAGCCACACTGTAACCCTGTGGGACCAGCCAAGCTGGCAAGGGGAGTTCATTGCCAAGCAAGGAACAGTGCTCTGAAAGTTTCTGAAAGCTTTCCACCCCATGTTCCCCCGCACCTGCCACCTCAGCCTCTAAAAACTAAAAGCTGGAAAATACAGCATCAGAAAATGATCTGCACAGGCTTGAGAGGTCTTTCACATTGCAGGACACCCACAAAGCAGTTTCAGCCCTCCAAAGGACAAGCAAATGACTTGCTACAAGACACTCAAGCCCTAGCTGTGTCAGCAGGGATTAGAGGTGTTCTCTCTTGACAGACAGATTTCCACCCTGCTGCCTCCTCCATGAGATGGGCAACAAGGATGGTGCTGGAGGCCCTCGAGGACCCACCCGGGGATACAGCCCTGCTTCACATCAGCCCAGCTCTCGAAGGAGATGCTGGACATGAGGCCTGATCCAGGGAGGTGCTGGAGACCCTGAAGCCAACAGGAGCCCATTGCCCCTCACACCTGGCAGGGGTGGCTTCTGGGGCAGGAGGCAGTGACATCCTCTGGGGGTCTTGGAGACCCTCGGGCTGCTGCCTGTGCCTGTGCAGGGAGCACAGAGCCCCGCTCCCGAGCCAAGAGAGCAAATTATCACAGCCCGGAGAAGAATAAGATCAAGGGGATTTGGAATCAATAGCTCCTGACTGGTGGGAGCCTCACATCCCTGCATGCTTTTCAGACTCCTGCGTTTGCCCTTCTCAAGTTTCCAACCTGTTGCAATGGCAACAGCTGTTACCGCGACAACCCGGCCCCGCACAGCCCCGGTTTAACAGGGCTGGAGAAACCCCTCGGGAAACTCAGCCATCTGAATTGCTTCACCAAGGGCCGCTTCATGCCACCATATTTAAGCCCCAGAAAGGAAAACAGATTGCTTTTTAAAGGAAAATGGGTTGTGATGATTTAGGCTGTGCTCCATCAATTCCAGCTTGCCTGGAATTGTCTGGGGACAGCCCCTAACCCAGTCTACACTTAAGCCTATTCTTTGCTTTAAAAAAACAATGATAAATCCAAGTCTTAGCTATGTTTTTGCTTTAAGTAGATGTCTCCCCGCCTTTGCAGGCTGTATGTAGAATGGCACTGAGCATTTCTAGTCCAGGCAGATGCAAATTTCAGGCCCTGTATTGCACAGGGAGATTTTTCAACATTAGAGCATTATTGTTATAGTTAGCCCTAATTGAATCCAGCAAGAGAAATGTAAAAACATTGAAAAGTGCCTCTCAAAACACCACTGGTGGATGACAATCCCTCCTGGTTGACAAAGATTAGTTGACTACCAATCCCTTTCTTTTTCAAAATCTAATACAGGCTGGTGAGAAAGGGAATGATGGTGAGAAGTGAAAGGAAAGAGGAGTAAATAGTAAGTACAAAATGTTATTTATATACACGGCTGAGCACAGCGCACCTTAATTCACATTCTGTGTTGCAAGGCTCAGTGATGGGGTCAGGCTGGGGCATTCGATCGCATCGCTGGTCTGACACCGTGAGCTGATCTGACTCTCTCTTACACACAGGTTTCCTTTTTCGTTCTCCTGCACAGAGAAAACCAGCACTTGGTTTGAGTCATGCAGCAAAGTGGTCAATTCAGTTATTTCTCTTACACCTTTCATAGTAGCATTTAAGAGATGTTAAGGTGTGCTTTTCTACCTCTGTCAGAAACAGGGAGGGGGTTTAAGACTAAGCAGAGCGGAAGGGGTTTATTGCAGATGGGGTGGACACAGGCACAGAGCTGCAGTACCCCCATAAGGATGGGCTCCGAGTGAGTATTTAGCAGGGTGGGCACTGGCAACGATTGGATGTCAGACCCAAAACCAGACACTGGTGCATTTTGCAGCCTTGAGAAATGCCTCATGACCTTTTCTGTGCCTTCAGGTGAGGCACCTGCAAACCAGGTTGTGAGGCTCACTTGGCTGGGAGGGGCTGTAAGGTGCCCTGCTCTGAAACCCAGAAGCACCTTGTAGGATGTTACCTACCACCGGAGACAGGGGAAGCAATCGCACCCACAGGGTGAGAATCTCAAAGAAATCAAACAGAGAGGGATCTGACAGCAATGCCCAGACCCCAAATGAATCCAGGACAAAACGAAGCCTTCTCAAGCACCCACCTTGGCAGAGCTTACTGCATGGCTGCCATGGGCCATGCTCATTCCAGTAAAACTGCTGAGGTTTGTCCTCAATAGGGATATTGAATGTGTAACGAACGTCAGGATTGTACAAATTGCCCACTGATAAAACCTGAGAGGAAGAAAAATGAAGCAGAGTAAACCAACGGGTATCACTGCCCACTATTTTCAGTCCAACAATGCTGGCCAGACTTGTCCATACACATAACATATACTTCACCTGAAGCGTTATTTCTTGCTCAATCCGATCTGTAGAATTAATCCTTTCAACAGTGTTATCGGAGCCGCTGTATTCGATCACAGCATTCCCAACTTTGATTTCCCTTTTAAACATACTGACGACAAAGTCTCCATTTAATATAAAGTCTCCTTGACTGTTAGATAAGGCTGCATAGGTGCAAAAAACAAGAACTAAAGAGGCAGAATTAACTCATACGTACATAACAACGTGGGTCATGCGCTCTCAGTGTCCTTTCCCTTGGGAGTGGGGGGAAAAGCCCACTGGCACTCTCAAACAGAAAGGATGTAAAGTGAGCAGCAGAGCTCTTGCAGACATTGTGCCTTCTCCTTTTTCCACTGGAAAGCCTCCTAAAAATGAAGGCTGAATTCCTGAAGTTGTTGCTAAACAGTTCATCCATAACCCAGTGCAGAGATATCCAAAAGGCATTCTGGGCTGGCTGCTGCAAGGAGCACACAGAGGCTGTATCCCCACATATAACACAGAAATAATCCTGCCTGAACCTTTCCATTAGCTGTGTGGATAGGGTGGCTTCCCTGGTGTTTCCAGATGTGTTCTTAGGGTAAATGTACACACCCTAATTACCTAAACATAATTTTCTAGTATATAATTACAGGGAGTTTGGTCAGTATCTCCCCCTTTGTCTCCCTCTCCCTCCTCCCCCCATACTTTTTATTATTCCAGATCTTAAGGTATGTGAGAGCAGTGGAGGCTTAAAGCCTAAATGCTTTATAAAAGGAACAGTTTCCTGAAAACAGCAGTCTGCTGCACAACTTCACACTAATGCGATTATGTAGCTAATTTCCTAAGTTAGTTTCCCCACCATTTCACCCATCACAGCTACATTACTAAAAAGCCCCTGTACTGAAAAATCTAAACACCAAAACACCAAAGGGAAGGTTTTTCCATCGAATGAGGAGAGATAATGAAGCAAAACATTGCTTAGTAGCAAACAGACATAGATGGCGAAAACCTTACAAAGCAGAGGCTTTACTCAACCAAGTTTCACACTTTGGAGGCTTTAATGTTACTAGGCAGTAGTAAACTCATTAAAGGATTCCTTCTCTTATACTATATCTCCTATAACAGTAGGTACATCTTGGACTTGATGACAACATCAAATTCCTCCTAAATTGTTAAGCAACTACAAGGTTCACAGTAACCGAGGGCCCAAGATTTCACACTCAGTGAGCTGCAAAATAAGTGGACACATGCACACTTCTCATTTGCTTCCAGTCAGGCCTAATGTGAAGAGATGCTTTCCCAGCAATATTAAAGCAACATTAAAGAAGATTTGACTTCATTGTTTCCCAAGAAGATTAAAGGCCCTCCAAGAAGAGCTGAGAAGTTTGGGGCTCCTTCTGGGGTGAACCAGTTTGAATAGGCACAACATAGGGAAGATTGTTTTTGCCAGGAAAGAGGAATAATAAAATTTGGCTCCCTCCTCCAAGACAGAAACTTCTGAGACCTCAGTAAGGTTTTTTTGGTGCTGATGTGCATTCATGCTGCATCACCTCATCTTTTTGCCTCAATGAAGGGTCCAGCCATATGGCTGGCATTTCAGAGCAACAGCCAAGGCTGTCAGCATTGCCTCCCTTAGGTGCATGGTAGTCTCTGGCACTTGTTTCTCAAGTGAGTCCCTTTACCTTTGACGGGCTAGGGGCCACCAGCCAACTCCTCTTTTTAACATGCCTAGTTACAGGAATTTGGTGAGATAAAACAAGATGAAGTGCCCTGTTCAAAGATGTAAGTACAAGACCTTGTGCTACTGGAACACAGCTGGTGGTGCAAGGCACAGGGTGTGCAAAAGAGGAGGACCAGAGACTCTGAGAGATCTCAGACAGGACTTAATGGCAAAATTAGCCTTCAACTGGCAGGTGTGACATCAGTCGTGATGTTCATGTGTATTATCTCTGCTAGTGACCTGAAACAGAACTATCTATGGGGTGAGCTAGTGATTATAGTGGAAAAGACACTCGTGGCCATGCAAGTAGCAGATATGTGCATGAAGCAGAGTGGTCTAACACAGCACCACAAGGATTTTCATGTGCCTCTGAAGACACAGCCTTGGGATAGAGAAGACAGTGACTATGAAAGTCCAACAGCCAAAGGCCAAGTTACTGTTAGGTTTAAATCAAATCAAGAGCTTTGGTGCAGGGAATTTCTTTACAGTTACATGTCACTATCAGGCACAGACAAGAAGGCCTCACTCTAAGTGAAATCTGAATTATTATTCTCAGAAGAATAGAAAATAATTTCTCTTTGTATGTGTTTGCACAAACATCTTTCAGGACATGGCACCAGCCAAAGCATGGTGACAGCAGAAATAAAGTTGCAGTGAGGAGACTCCAGCAGAGCTCAGAATTCTGCTTGGTTCCCAGCTTTGTCCCTCAGCTCCCACCCACACTCAACAGTCCTTCACAGCCCTAGACACACCCTAAGAGAATATTTCCTACAATTGGTGAACCTCCCAAACTTTGCATCTAGGATGGCATGAACAAAAAAAAAAGGAGCAAGATAAGGCTGAATGTTTGGCAGACAGAAAAATTCTCATCAAGAAAACATCTCCCTTAAATGAATTCTTCAACCTCCCCAGAGGAGAGCTGCCAGTAGATATATCAGCACAACCAGACAACCAAGCAGATTTCTGGAGTGAAATAAGGAGTACAACTCACCCAGGTAGTTGTCATCCTCTGGTTTCCCTGAGTAACTGTGCTGACGCACATCAATATTAGTGGCACCAGCTGGGATGCGAACCACAATGTTATAACCTAGGAAAGATTTAACAGAAAGTCAAGGCTATTACACAGGCATTTTGTTTGTTTTCTACAGGGTAAAGGAAATGAGCGAAGTTACCTCACGTTACACAAGCTGATACTTTTCACTTAGGGATAGCATAAATAGTTATAAAATGGAATATACTACAGCTAGAAGGATTTTGTGTTTTACGTCGGTGTTTTTGTAGATTAAGTGTCGTAATGGCTTTTATAGACCCACATTTTTCACTATAAAGTTTTTAGCAACAGATTCTTACCATAATGCACCGTGTTAAATGTGCCTGCAACAGTTTTGCATGAAGAATTATCCCCACCACAAACACCACATTTATCTCTTCTTGCTTTTGAATTCAGCACATGATCACATCCAGCTTGCTTTAAGAGAAAAATTGAAAAAAATAGATTGAGCAAATACGGACTAGAATGGCATTGACAAATCTCCTAATTAAGGCACACAAAAGCTGTGTATGCAAAAGGCTGCCGTGAGATAAACTGGTTTGCTTCCCTACATTTTTCCACTGATTTACAGTGTGGCCGTCCCACAAGGTTTTACAACAGAAGGCTTTTTTACAAAGCAAGAATCAGAATGGCTGTTTGCACCAGGTAATGCCTTCACCAGAAAAAAATTCTTGCATCAATTGTTCCCATAGACAAAAGTGTGAAGAATAATTGTGAAAGGAAATGTAGGGCTCTGTTGTCTGATCAGAAAGAACTGGGGCAAAGCACAGAAGGAAGCAACACTGGGCTTTAGGCTGAGACTCCACAGCCCTCAGTAACTTAGGGCAGATGGAAACATCTTCCACTTGAGTGTGTCCCAGGAAGAACTGGTGAATGGTCTAGAGTTAAGTCTGATGAGGAGTGGCTGAGGGGGCTGGGGAGCTCAGCCTGGAGAAATGGAGGCTCAGGGGAGACCTTCTCACTCTCTACAACTACCCAAAAGGAAGTTGTAGCCAGGCGGGGGTCAGGCTCTTTTCACAGGTAACAAGCAACAGGACAAGAGAAAACACCCTCACGTTCAACAAGGGAGGTTTAAATTTGATATTAGGAAATAATTCCTCACCAAAAGGGTTGTCAAACACTGGAACAGGCTGCTCAGGGCAGTGGTGGGAGTCACCCTCCCTGGTGGTATTAAAAGACATGTGGATATAGCACTTGGAGACATGGTTTAGTGGTGGACTTGGCAGTGCTGGCTTAACGGCTGGACTTGATCTCAAAGGTCTTTTCCAACCTAAATGATCCTATGATTCCACGTGTGGCTCTTCGGCAAATCTGGAGGTTGGCACAAGTTTCATTTGGGGCTTACAGAGTCTGCAGATGCTGCTAGCAGCCCCTGAGTGAAGAGGACATGCCAACAACTGCCTGGAGCACGGTGCAGAAGCGCCAGCCTGCCCTACAAAACTGCCATCCCCCTTTGGTGAAGAGGAGGGGAAATGATTACCCGGCAGAGGCCCTGCACGCAGATGTCGTTGGTGTCGGGGCCGCAGGGCGTCCCGTCGATGACCCGGTCCCGCAGCTGGTAATAGGCCGTGTTCCCTGCCACCCGGCAGAACAGCTTGCACCGATCCTTCATCAGGACTGCGGGGGAGGGAGGGAAACCAGAAGCACTTTATCTGAACGCCCTCGCCCCTAGGCAGCAATCCAGGAGGCAGGATCTGCATCCCCCCAGCCACTTACTGCCGCTGTATTTGGGAACCCAGCGCACATTCGTGGGCAGCCCGTTGATGTTGAAGTGCTTCCCATCAAAGTCAGCGCACTGCTCCTCCCGGAAATCCTTCTTCAGCTTTGAGCATGGTTCCGTGTTGCAGGATTTAAACTTCATGCGACGACCCACGCAGTATTTCCCACCGTTTTTGGGTCTGCAGAGACAACACCAGGCTGGAAATGAGGTGGAATTGCAATTCTGCAACCTGTTCAGTACAGTCAGGATTTGCAACAGCATTTTGTGGGCTATGTATTTGTGCACGTCTTTAATATCTCAGGTTGACAAGCAGGACATGTTATGCTGGTGTCTAACAAAAAAACCCACATATGCAATAAAAAGGGATGAAAAAGAGAAAATTTGCTTTCTGATGAATGCCATGGTAGTGAGAGAAACCAGAAAGGAAGAGCAACATCTTCTTCCCCACCTGAGGATTTATGTTCACACTGAGGGATCCCACTCAGGCCCATGTTTTCTTACAACCCCATCAGCCCTACGGATTTTGTGGCTGACAATTTGCCTTCGATCTAGTGGGCTGCAAATAACTAAACATTACAGGAGAAAAGGCTTCCTTCCCTGCAGAGGCTGAAAGGTCAGGCAGCACTTAGTCCTTCAGGATTTCTAGCCCCAAATGTTAGAAATGGTAATGCTGAGCACTTTGAAACAACTTTACCTCCATATATTCCAGAAAGCACCAAAGATGGCCAATAAATAACTTACCCCCATTTTACAGCAGGATGGCACTGGCATAAACTGGGAAGAGAGATCCCATCCAAGACACACAAAAGCCAGTGGATAAGCCTAGGAGAAGCTATAATTTTAAATTTCCTGACTCACAGATTCAGGGCTGTAGTAATAAAATTATTTTTCTCATATGCAGATGAAGCCTTTGCCAGAGAATATCACTATGGGGACTGAAAGAGCCTCTCTCATTCCATCTGTTGCCAGCAGTGGTGCAAGAACGAGCTGCACATCAAAACAACCACCAAACCTACATCTTCTACCCATCCCCTGAAAAATGAGTGCCTGCACTAGCAAGAAGTGCAATCAGAAGAGCAACTTGCCAGGCTCCAGCATCCTGGCACCCACAACTCCTGCCTTCCAGGGCTGTTCTTTAGCATCTGCTCTGCCTTGCCTGGGGACCAGGTGCCCATCGGTGCCGCAGGGATGCTAGCAGAATGCTCCTTCCCTTGGAGCCCGGCTGGGAAGGAACACACACAAGGTTTGCACGCTTGGAGACCCTTCGAGATGCAGATGAATGAGTGATAAATGAGAACCACTCCTGCCCTCAGAAGAGAGATGCTCACCATGAGATCTCTGCGTCGCATGCAGCCAGCACCTCTAACAAAAGAGATGGCACCCCTTGCACATGCACAGTGGTCTCGACACACAGTGAGTCAACCACCTCCTGCAGCTGAACAGAACTTTTTTAGCATCTCTGCACCTCCACCACCCAGGAAGCCCAGCAGTGCCTCTTCTCCCACAGATAACAATTCTTCACTCTTACACTCAAAAATTTCTTGTGACTCAAGTAGCAGAGTTCCTGTGAAACAAATGAGAGACAGAAGCACAGAAAAGCTTGCCCTTGCCAGAAGATTGCCTGGAGAGCAGGGAAAGGCAGGCAGGCTTCCCACCACCCCATCAGCACCACACTAGGGATGCTCACAGGTCTGGCAGAAGGAGTTGCCTCCTTGAGCAGCTGCAGGTGAGATGCTGAGCACCACTAGTTACACACATGGAATTTTTCCTGCCAGCATCCTCCAGTCACTGAGATCCTCAATGCTGTGGTGCAGACCCCTCTAGACCTATCCTATATGCCACAAGCTATGATTTGTCCTCAGGCACAGCTCTGAGCAATAGCTACTAACACCAGCTCTACCTGCTCTGAGAGCAGTTCTCACATGCCATCTGGAAATGAAATGCCTGTCACTTACAAAGGTTTCTGGTGTTTGCCATTAAGCAAGTACCAGTGATAAAAAGCCCAAGCAACTGCACAGTGCCCATTGCATATTCCTGATTACAGACTGATTTTACACCTTTACAGCTCCTAGTGGAGGAGTAAGTCTAAACCTGGTTTTTACTGATTTAGTCTGTTGTCCATCTTGTTGTGACAAACAACTTCAAATAACTTAGTTGATTACTCTTGGGACAGCTCCAGGGCTATCCCAGCACAGCAGCCCCTGCAGACACAGCCCAAACTCCTCCTTGCCTTGCAGGCACAATGGCAATTGCTGGGGGTTTCTCAATACCAGAGCCCATCCCATGGACTATTCCCATGCATCCACATGAGCTACCTCTAGCTACAAAGGGACATCTCAACCATCTCACTACACAGCACACGGGGAAACTTCTTAATCATGGCAGCAGCACACTCCAGACCTGGGTGAGTCTGAGTCATTCATGAGGGACTTAACAGGATTCATCATTTTCACTTCAAAAGCATTTGTACCTCTGCAGGACTGTTGCAGTTTGACAAAGCTTCTGAGCTATACAAACCTTTAAGAGAGCATTTCTTTAAAAAAAATTGCAATTACAACATTTTTATGGCAACCACATTGCTTCCAATATGAATCAATTTAACTAAAATTAAACTCTTAACTATTTAGTTGAGGAGAACATGCACGAGCCTTTTTTTTAAAGGTATGTCTGATAACATCCAAAGATCCCAAGCTACTATCTAGCTTTCTCTTCTCTAGACATGACTCCTGAGATTGAGATAACATTGAGACATGGACACACCACAAACTGAGGGATGCTAAAGCTTGCCACCATGTTGCAAACTGTCAGCTTTGTAACCCTGGCAGTAAATCTCCTTGTAGACAGTGCTGGGGGCCGAAGCACACTCACACTTCTGACATTTAAAAACAGCTCCAAACTCCCCTGACAGTTTCAGAGTGTTTTTAACCAGCATTGCTTCTCACAGAATCTGAGGGACAGAAAGAGATGACCCTGAAAAATAAGTCACCCTCATATAACATCGATTTTCAGTGTCATGAAGAAATACAGCATACTTCATTCTGTGTAATATTTTTATGGATCATCAACAACACACCGCAGAGACAGAGGGGAAAGCAGTACATGCATAGAAACCTCCTTGTTTTGCTTCCATTTCCCTTCTCTCTGAATCATCTATTTGACCAATTAACAGCCAGTGTGGACACACTTTCAATCCAGTGCCATTCCCCTGACAAGCTCCTGCACACACCCTAGACCCTCTGCACTCTTCCCAGCAGCCCAGAAACTCTCAGGCTCAGGGAAGGATGGGGTCTCATCCCCATTCCCACCCCAACAGGTCTGAAATACGTGATGCTTAATCCATCACCTTGAGCATTTTCACTTGCAGATTTTGAGGCAGCACCCCGCTCCCAGAGGTCCAGGAGCATCAGGTACAGACATCTCGCCAAGAGGTGCTGTTTTGGGGGTGCTTTGCACCTGCCCCATGGGCAGCAGCTCTGCCTGGGAGCGCTGAGGTTGTCACAAGGGAAAGCCCGAGGAGAATTAACTGCACATTTGAGGAGAATTAACAGGGCACATGTGTTCATCTGCACATTTGCCCATGTACCTGTGCTCATGCGTGACTTCAGAAAAATCTGTGAAGCTCCAGAGTGCACAGATCAGTTTGAGATATCCCTCCCCCATTCCAGGAAGCCCTAGGACTGGGAATTGGTTGGTGGCTAGCACAGTTATCTATACATGTGTTCACGTGTCAGGCTCAGATGGTTTTCAGCACAGGTGGGTACTTCTGTAATGGACTAAAATGCAAATGTGATCTGACTCACATCCAGAGATAACACTCTCCCATCCAAAAAGCCATGCCTGAAAACAGGGCTTCTGGTACTGACATCTTATCAAATATGCCCTTTCCCAAAATTCTGCAACATGTCTTTCTTTGAAAACCAGGGCCTGCACCACAGACTCTCTGATGATGCACCACAGCCATGGGCTTTGTCCACCAGTCAGGCTCAAATTCCCATGTGGGCAATCTGGGTGGGAAGGGTCTGGTCTGGTTAGCAAATGCATTCCTTCAGGGTATGTCAAAACAGTCTGTTGCCATTTCAGAGGTTTACAGCTCTTCGTGCATCCCTGCAGGATACTCATCCATGTAGGTGTCAGAGCACTCTACAAAGAGAGGCAGGAGCTGCAGCCTTACCTTCTGTACCGTGGAGGGAACGGATGTCATTTTCAACACCAGATTTAACACAATTTTTTACTGGATGCAAGATCCCACCTCAGATCCTCATGCACAGAAAAATCTTTAAAAAGCTAAACCATCTTTGAATATGAAAGATATACTGAGAATTATTTCAGATCTTACTCAAGGTATCTGGATTTGGGTTGCTGTCTGCTACAACAGAGGAGAAACTGTTTCTTAATTACTTTGAAGAGAGTATCCAGTGGGGTCTCATCCATTTGCATCGTTTCAGCAGCCCTGTGATAAGTGGACACAGGTGGTGGGAGCTCACACTATGGTGTCAAATTACAGGCACAAACCAACAATCAGTGTAAAGCTCTGTGGATGGTGACAGGAGAGATGACTCCTCATCACAGAGACCTTGTGAGGGGCTGGAGAAGAGAGGCCAGTGCCAGCACAAGGCTCAGGGAAGGGGGCCTGGAAGATAACCACTATCAATCATAAGGATTTCTCGGGCAGCTTGGTGCCGAGCGTGTTTAGGTGCTTTTGCAAATCCCAGCCACAGCAATACACCTACTGAAGTACCAGGATACAAACCACAAGCTATCAGAGAAGATGGAATTTCAAATCCCTTGGCTAGCCTTTAGGATAAAGGAGATTTTCTATCATAAAAAGCTATCAGTCCAAATAGATGCCTCTCAGAAGACAGGAATACATCATGCTGACAGCATGCAAAGTTTCAGCAGCAGAGCTGGAAAGATGCTTTGTTTTTGTCTTTCCATGGCTACTGAAGACCATATGGAGTGTGCTGACTCAGCACAGCCAGATGAGAGCTCTTTGCACTTGTGTTTTTCTTAGCATTGTTTTAATTAACGTGCTGGTGTCCTACTCTCTCAGCCTCAACTTTTGACACTTGCCCAGCTGTGCTGAGCAGCCTCTCCTGTTACTACACCCCCAGCCTCATAGGTATAAACTCTCCCTTCTCCTACTAGCAGTGAGGAAGCTATCACTGGCACTTCCCTCACGGCAATTTCCTTGGCAATAAACCATCCAACACCAATGATGAGAAATAGGGATCTTTTTAAGACCTCTCAGTGCAACCAGCCCCACAGACCCCTCTCCTCTCTGTATCTCAGTCCCAAATACAAGCCTAAAAAGCCTCCTGCCCGCTCCTGCAAGAAGGCAGTTAAACAGAAACCAACACAATTCACAATTTACGTAAACAGGCTGCTTTCATACCAGTTGCTCAAGCTATTACTATTGCACCAGCCACATATTTGTCTCCTTGAAGCCCACAGCAAAATTCCCTGCCATTTCAAAGGGTGCAGGATTTTGCATTCCAGGCCGATAGCAAACATTTTTGAGTGCCACTTTTTAATGGGGCACAGATTTCTGCGGAGGTTTGGCTAGTCTGCACCAGCTGAAATGTAACTGTATAAAGGATCAGCTGCAAAAGCAGCCAAAAGCTGCAGAACCAGACAAAGCAGGAATAGAATGGTAGAAAACTTTATTATAAAGGCCTGTAGGAACAGCTGCAAAAGCAACCGAAGCAGGGGTAAAACGGTGAAAAAGGAAGGCTCCTTCCTTTCTCCCTCCTTTCTGAATCACAACCTTGGAGAAAGAAAAACACCTCTGGAAGTGGGACCCCAGCTGTGCCTCCACAAGAAAAGAGAAGGTAATAAAACCATGGAGGTATCAGTTTTTTCCTTCCCTCACTGCTGAATGGATCTCTTTTCAGAGCACTTCACCCACGCACCAATGACCGGATCCTGCCCACCCATCCCCAGGGCAGCGCCACATGTCCTTGGCACCCACAAGAACTGGGGACAGCCAAAGCTGATTTCAGCCCATTTGGGCAACCCAAACTGCTTTAGCCCATCTCCCCCTCTGGCACCTCCCCTCCGTGCACTCACTCGGGCCTGTTGCACTCTCGAATTGCCGTCTTTATGCCGCCGCCGCAGGTCCTTGAGCACGTCCCGAAGGGGCTCCAGGTGCCCCAGGCTCCGTCTGTCACCGGCGCCTCTCGCTCCTTGGGCACACACATCCCAAACCTGCAGTGCTGCGTGCGAAGGAGAGACATGGCAAAGGTGGGACTGTGTTGCTTTGCATTGTGAGAGACCAACAGTGAGCAGCCTGGACACCAAGAGTCAGCCTCACTTATTTCTCAGCCACACACAATGATTTTGCAATCAAATAAAACTGAACTACTTTATATTTTGTCTGTCACCCCTGTATTTTTCTTTCTCCATACCCTTAAATGACAAAGCAAAGGCAAGGTGCTGAGTCTGTGGAATGATTTATGGGATGAAGACTGACGACAACAGCAACCACTGAGTATTCCCTGTTTACTGAGCAGCACAGCACAGCTCATGGCACTTTTTTTTCAAAAAGCTGCTCTCTCTGATTTCCTGGAGAGCTGCAGAGACTGTGCCGTGTCAGGGGAGGAGACAGGCAATGAGGAGAAACACCAGGGAAAACTCAAACCTCCCCACAGCTACCCAAAGCAGAAAACTTCCAAATCCAAAAGGCAAATAAAATAGAAAAATGAATTCCTCAACCCCCAGTGGTTTTTTTTTTTATACTCAGACATAA
The DNA here is from genome assembly GCA_013398955.1 of Callaeas wilsoni. Taxonomy (NCBI): domain Eukaryota; kingdom Metazoa; phylum Chordata; class Aves; order Passeriformes; family Callaeidae; genus Callaeas; species Callaeas wilsoni. The sequence goes on along the minus strand of VWPU01011923.1, from coordinate 24,417 downwards.
CATGGGACTTGCCAAGACCTGGTCTACACTTCTGTTTTCCAGCTACGACTCTTGTTTTCTTTTGTTTGGAAAACTGGATTAAGTTATCTTGGCAAGCCCCCATCCCTATTTTCATGGTATAAATTGTGTCCTTTGGGGTATGTTTACTAGATGGACTACACAGACTTCCGTAGAAGTGAGGTCTAGGGAAGAGTCACCTTCTGGCCTGACCGGAGTGGATGGAAAGATGGCCCCTCTCAGTGAACAGTGCTTGCTACAGTTGATTTAAACCCAGAGACATGCAGATGCCTAAATCTTTGTAATTATGGGAAGCCCAAAACCCAAACATTGCTGATTGCTCACAGATTAGAAGAGGCTACAGAATACAGGTAGAGAGCATCACTAAAATATTCCCTTGCAGTATTTCTGTGCACCAGGTGCTGTTCAGATCTGATGATCTTTATGGGAACAGGGTCAAATTTGCTGATGCACCGCGCTTTTCCAGCCCTTTCACTAACAGCACAACAAGGTTGTGTCAAGACACACCACAAGCTCATCCCGCTTTTTTAGACACCCTTATGAACCACCTGGGATAAAGCTACCTAGGAAAACAGAGCGGGATCAAGCTGTCATGGGGCTGTGCACCCCACAGGACACCAGCTCTGCAGCACATGGGACACCTTCTGCCCATGAAGGCTGACTTGTTACATAGCTTTGTTGATGAAGAAAGCTGATTTCAGGTGCATTTGCCCATGGACATGGTTTGTAGGACAGCTGAAGAACTCATAATTCGAGTCCTGCATGTGTTTGCTCAGAGACAAGCATGGTCTCTAGGCTGCAAAATGCCCTAGATTTGCTTTCACATGAATATCTCATTCCCCAGACAAAACTGACTTAAAACCCATCTGCTACAGTAAAGAACAGCAATAAAATCAGCTGAAATGCCTGTTTCTTTGCTGCAGGACAAACCCTTACGATGCACAGCTTCTCCTGGCACTTAGAGGTTGAAAACCTGAAGGCTGGCATCCCTATACAGGTCCAAAGAGGTCTGACAGCTATCATTAAACAGAAATACATGGCACCAATCCAACAGTGCTATCCCAGTGGAGAACTTCTTGCAGCAGTGTTAATGCTCACAGCTAAATATCTAACCAGAGTCATGCTTGGCACCACTGACCCAGGGAAGATGACTGAATAGCTAACTAGTGAATGAACACAGCTAACAGACCGTGACATGACCTATATGTCTCCCATCCCATGGTTGAGTATTAACCAGGAAGTCATCTACATCCATTGATTTTATTAAAAATCTGGGGTTTGGAGTTGATGGTAAGGCAAAGCAGGGGAAAAGAGCAGCTGTTTTAAATAAATGGCAAGATTATCTTATGAAAATGCAATGGTGTTTCTTGGAACCACACTGTGAACAGTCTGGCTGTGCAACCTTTGTGCCTTTCGTATTTTAAAAATTATTTCTATGTTGAGATACAGCAGAAAAACTAAAAAGCCTGCCAGGGTCCTCTTTCCTATAAGCTTACAGCTCACAGAATGAAGAGAATAAAAGGCAGATTGTCTGGAGCAAATTCAAAATATCTTAGACACACAGTGGAGCTGGAGAGCGCTGTCAGGGATGGAAGACATTACAGCAGACTTTCCTTTCCTTTGTCTGGCCACTGGAGTTTCAGATAATTCACCAAATCCAGCTCCCATCCTTGGGCTGGCTGGCTGAATGGAGTAGCAGGGGGCAGAAGGGCTGTGCAGCTCCATGCATGCATAACAGACACACTACCTGCTGCCCCGGGGCAGCACACACAGATCATTACTATTCATATGCTCTTCTGCTACCATTCTTTAAACAGCCCTGAAAACCACAACGGAGAGCGGCCCAAATTTATAACCGCCTTTATTTTCTTTCAGAGATTTATCTCCGCCCAACAATGAGCTGGTTCTGTGGAACATGGTAAAACCACCACCCAGCAAAGCCAGATTCTGGGCTGGGCTTATGGCTTGATTTAGCAGTATCAGATTTGATGTCCTCACATGCAAAATATGCCCGTGTTGTTTTAACGCCCTTGATTTCAGAGTAAATTTAGAGCCCAGTTAAATCTACATCCCAGTAGTTTTAGCTAGATTTCTTTTTTTAGCTATTCAGGCTGTCTTATTTCCAAAGATATCTCCATAAAACATGATAAGGTATTTTCTCCATCTGCCAACCCATACAGCATGGGCTTTAAACATGCAGACTTGAGGCATTAGTCAGCAAGGAGAAGTTTGACAGGGCTCTTGGCCACAGCAGAGCACCAAACCAGCAATTTATTCCAAGGAAAAGCACTTCAGACCCATACCTCAGCACTTTACAAGCCCAAGTAAATACCAAGCAAGACAGAATTTAAGATGATCCAAACTTCAAGCTTGAATCAGATGAACACACAGACAGAAAAATTACTCCATAAAGCCCTTTTGTGAGAACACATTTAAATGCCTGAACACGAGTGGGCTGCATTAGCTTTTCTTAAGAGCCCATCTGCTCTCAGCTGAGAAGTTCAGATCACACTTGTCTAGTTTGTCTAAACTTGTCAGATTGTCTAAATTTGTGGCCTGAAATGTTTTTGCTCACAGGGTCTTTATTAAGAGCCATGCAGCTGGACACTCCATGACATGGGGTGGCTCTGAGGGGGTGCTGATCTGCTCAGCTGCTCCTGTTTGCACATCACTCTGGTCATACCCAGGGGTAAGTGTAGGTTTGCTGCAGCCCAGATTTTTGGAATTTCAAGAAAATCTCAAAGTTACTGCTGATCTTTCAGCAGTGAGCACATTGCAAGCTCACCAACAGAGAAGTTGAGGGCACAGGGCCTCAAGTCACAGGGACTCTGCACATACCTACACTTTAGGCTATGTATCAAAATGGAGATTTTACACAAAAACATTAGACATTCCAATTACACCTCTCATGCACATTCTCAACCATAAAAACAAATCTGCAACTGCGCTTTTCCCTAAGAAAGGAAGGCAAATTGATACATGATGCTCATTGTCCTGAAGGAAATCAGTCAAGTGTCACTGAACAATCGAGTTTTCAGACACATGCAACAAAAGAGAAATTACCAAGAAGCTCCACAGCCTGTATGGAAAACTATATTTAAAACAGCATCCAGAATTTTTACTAAAGTACATTTGAGAGACTATGATTTAAAACTTTGAGTCTTTCTAAAGAAAACATTATTATTATTAATGTTGATCTTCAGAGCCAGAAAAGCAAAATTTTAAGCTATACCATGTAGAATAACATCACACTATTTTTACTAGATACAGATGGAGAATACTTTTGTTCAGACACAAATGGTACGAACCAGTTAGCATTTTTATTCAAATGCTTCAGTATCTCAATAAAAGAAAAATCCTCTCAACTATTTTTCTACAGATACGAACAACTAAAAATTAAACACTTATCCTAGAAACCACAATGCTGGCTGGAAATTAACATTGCACATGGAAATTCAAAGTTTCTATGAATTACTGCCAAAAATGTTCCATACAGAAAATGTCAACCAATTCTATATTTTACTCTGAAGTTGTCAAGATGAAAAGCCAGCTGACAAGTTTATGTTACACAGAATTACTAATTGCTCACATTGCATAGGCAATTTCTAACAAAAGCTTAGGGAAGCTTTGCAAAAGTTTTGCTCAAAAGTTCACTCAAGGGCATTAATTTAAAAAGATAAGCACGCCAGAAGGAATACCTGCTTTAGACAATGTTATGCCAAGCAGTTGACTTTAATCACGTTATCTGGGCTGGAGATGGCCCAGGCACCACCAGGCTTAAACACATCGAGCTGCTTTGGGCTTCCAGCACTGCAGTCAGAGCTGTGCCCCACACAACTGCCTTTAGGGTGGGATGATTTTGACTGATATCCTCATCCTGAGCCCAAGGAAATAGAGCCATGAGGCACAAACCACCAGGTATTACAGACCTTTCCAGGCTCACATTCTGTCCCATCAGCCCAAGGCGTGTGCTGGGTTCGACATCCCTTGTGAGCACCGTCGACGTTGATACACCAAAGTCGCCGACACTGCATCTGCTTAAGTGATTGCAGAGATCAAAACATTAACTATGTGCCACACTTCGTACCAGACAGATGATCCTTTATGAAATTATCCCCCTAGGATTTATCATTAACTCACAAGCTTGACAGTAAGTTGATGGATTGTGAGTCTGCCATTCATCCAACCCCAGGAGACCTTATTTTGCTCTGGCAAAACCAGGAAAAATAAGCTGTGAAATTTCACTTACCATATAGGGGCACACTTGGGATCCGGGTCCAAAAATTAACTCACATTGTTTGTTGACGTCATAAATCAGCCCTGGGAGCTGCTGAGGCAATGTGTAAGTTCTTGATGAAGGTTCATCAAGCAAACACTCCCCATAACCAGTGCTACAACACAAATCAGAATAATGGTGTTAAACAGGAGGTGAAGACATCAGAATCCACTTGTGTTTGCCTGAATTAGCTTAGTGCAGTTGCACACCACGTTTGCCATATTTAACAAGCACTACAAGAGCTACTGCAAACTCAAGCACAGGAGGGTGTGTTACCCATCCACAACCACCCCTGTGCTGTGACAGCAACCATCTACCACAGCACAGTCAGCTGTCCTGGCAAAAGCATTTCTGAGTGTGCCTTTAGTTGCTGAGCAAGCGCTGGTTCATTTTTATAAAGAATTCAGAAAGAAAAATCATTGATTAGCAGAACTGCCCAAGGGACTGAGCTCCTGGATTTGGCAGAAATCTATCATGGCTCTCATTCTGTTCCACATCACAACACACGGGAAGGCATCACAGCAAAACGGGCAAATCTATGCATCCAACTGACCCGTGGGCTCCTGGAACAGTGTTCCCACCATGGATTAGTGCCAGGGCTTTATCTTGACCTGTGGAGCAGAAAGGCAGATTCAATCTGCCTTCTAAAACACAGCTCCGTATCTGGGCCACAGGGCTTGGAAAAGTCATTCTTCAGGTTTGAGGAGAGCACACATTCCTTAAAAGCAATATCCATGGGGGAAGACTTATTCTTCCCCATCGAGAGGCTGGTCCTTGCCAGCTTATCATGAGGCTGAACTGGCACGGACTGGATGCCAGGGGTGCATTCCTGCTCTATGTAAAGGATGTGTGCACACACAAATCCCTCTGATTTCCTCCAAACGCTGCACACTAGGACTCCAAATTAACCGAAGAACTCCATGGGACACATGGACATGTGAAAACAGCCCAACACATGCATATGCAAGGCCTTACTCCAGAAATTCAGTGATGTATTTCCTACTGCATTTTGACCACATCCAGGGATTGGTGTAGAAGTTCAGTGTTGGTGCCATGACATGCTGTTGATTTTTACCTCCATCTTCCTTGCACTTGTGATTGTCATCATGTGGCATGTTAAATCTAAGAGAAAAAGAGCAGCGAATAGTGGAGTCAGTTAAGAGGCGAATATCAAGTATTTAGCATAGCAAGGACAACAGCGTGAACTAAATGCAAGCAAACCCAGGAATTTTTCCTAAATATGCTGCTGACCGATATTACAGAATGAAAGTATTAATACACACATACTCATAACAAATTCAGAAGTGTTAATGAACAGGGTTCCTAGCACTCATCTGGAAAAAGCTGTGCAGCACTCTGCTAAGCTCTCCACTCCGTGACTGCATACATTTAGCCAGAGAAGTCCTCCAGGGAGCCTGGAGCAAGATGAAAATCCAGCTGCAGTTTCCTTTTCAGCTGACAGTTGCTATCCTGCAGACAGGCTGGAGTCTGGCTCCACCTTCATAAAAATGGCAAATACTCTGGAACTGACCACAGATCCAAGAGTTGATCTGAGGGAATTCTGAAGGAGATGAATGACTTGAGCCCACTGACTGCAGACTCTCATGCACACTCTGTTGGATGCAAAATATTTTCTAATGCAGTTGAATACCCTGGGCCACACTGCTGCCTAAATGGGGTTGCACCAGGGATAGACTTGGCTCCTATACTTTATGTGGCAGGTTTACAAAATGCCAGCAAGCATTGGTATCAGCAGAAACCAACGTGAAGTTTGCAGCACATGACACCTTGAAGAATGTGGCAAATTCGCTGATGGAGACAGAGCGGCTTAAAGTGCTGCGCTGTTTGAAGTGGGGAAGGGGAAGTGACCTGGTGTGATCCTGTGTTCCAAGGCTGGGGAGTTTGTATTCCATTAAGATTACCTCCAACAAACCATCTTTTCACTGTGCTCTCTGAAAAAAAGAGCACAGAAGAGTTTCCTGCTCAGCAGCGCTGCTAACCCCCACAGCAGTTCTGGGGCAGCATGAGCGAAGGAATTAGCCACAGGTTAGGTGTGGGGAACACCAAAACTTTAGGGACTTTCTGTCAGGAAGTCTCATTTAAACAAATACTACCGTGGTTAAAAATAGACTCAGCCAGCTCTCCATGAAGAAAAACAGAGTTCAGAACAATGAGAGATCTGTTCCCAAGTACTCATCTATCCCACACCTACAGACCTCCACTGCAAAGCAGGCGTATGCTGGTTTGGGAGTGAATCAGCTGCCTAAGGTTGTAGCTGGGGTAAAGGACCATGTGATGTAAGATGACTTTTCTCATGACCACTTAGTAGTGAGAAAGTCTCAGTAGTGAGAAAAAGCAAAAATAATTTGAAAGAAATTTCTGCTGGAGGAGGTGCATCTTGAATGGCAGCATCTCTGGGGATGTCCAGCAGCACAAGATTTTCCATGATGAAACAATTCAAGAGGTAGGTCAAGCTCATTTATACACCTCATCACCTCCCAGATGCCCTGGGTAAGTTCCTCCTTCACATACAGCTGCTGCACTGCATTTGCCAGCACCACACAGAGCTGTGGGACAAGCTGTGGCAGGCTGAGGACCTGCTCTCAGAGGAGACTTCAGTCTCAAAAGATAGTTGAGATGTGCCAGCATCCCTTGCCCTGGTCCTCCCCAAGGCACCCAGCACCTCCCACCTCTGCCCAAAATCCTGGCTAGTTCCAATGGCTTGGTCAAGACGTCATTGCTTAGGTGCTGCCTGCTGTCATTCATCCTCCCCAAAACGTGGCCCTGCTGGTTTTGCCACTCAGAGCACCCCATAGTTTCATCTACCTCAGTGGTGCATCTTCTTGCCAAGGATATTGATCTCCCCTCAAATAATTAGGCTCAGCAGTACCAATTACAAGCCTGGCTGGCAAGCCCTAGTTAGCATAAATCTTGGGCTATTTAAATGTAAATGTATTTACATAAAACATACACATGGCCAAGTTCATGTGCTATTGTGAAAGCAGTGCTCAGTCCGTTATCTTCACTAATTGAACAGCTCCTGTATGGGTCACAGACTGTGCCCAGCTCTGCCAGACCTAGGAGAGAACAGAGAGGTTTATGACAGAAAAAGAAATGTCATTCACAGTTCAGCACAGGCAACTAACATTGTCACTAGAAAAAAAGTTATTAAAAGACAAACAAAAGGTTTTCCTTACCCAGAGTATCACATTTGTCGTGCGCTCTACAAATATCCTGTCTGAAAGCAGAACAGACCTGACACATTAATTCTCAATGCAGCAGTGAGTTAAGGTACAAGCACAGTAATAACAGCAGAAACAACTCTTGGTCCTCCAATGGACCTTCTCATGCTGGTTTGCCATATCATCCACAGTCCAAACTAACTCCCCACCACAGTCAGAGTTTTTCACCTTATGCTAAACCCATGGGCAGACCTTAGACAGTCTTGAACCTCTCAAAGTCATGTATTGTTATGGTGGACACATGCTCCCACAACTGCAAATATCATTACATCCACATCAAAACCTGAACATTTCCCATGTATTACATGCTCACGGCCCCTGACACACAACTGGCTACAGTTTTCATGAGAATATTCACCACACCTGGTAACAAGCACGGCTGTATCATGCCGAAGGTGACTTCCCTCTGGGTGGTTTTGGGATTGCTGCCATTGGCAGAAGTTTTTTAATGTTGTCTGGGCATTGTAAGATATTGCAGGGCCATCCTGATAAGCAACACAAAGAAAGCAGGTATTTTAATTATTCATGACAATGCTCACTACAAATGCCATTGCCAAGCAGAAGGTGAAGAAAATAATTTCCATTACCTGCTCATTATGTATCACGACCAATTTCACAATAACAATATTAATTAAATTTCCAATGCTTGGGTCTTTGTAGATAGAAGCCACCTGTTTTAAAAAGCAATATTTGGAATTATTGTTAACATTCAAGGAAACAAACAGTTAAGACAACACGTATTTTCCATTTTGCTACTGTTTTTCTCCTGGGCTGCTCTTCTGCCCTGCTCAGTGCTCTGATGCTACTTGGAGAGACCTCCTAGCAGAAGCACAATTTTAGAATGAAAAAAATGTGCTAGTGTCACAGAAACCCAACAATTCCTTTTGCTTTTGCACACATTTCACCAAATTAAAGGACCATTCTGCTCTGAGACACAAAGACCACCAACCAAGACTGTCAAAAGCAACTTATTCTGCCAAGTGCCTGATTTTGACATGGACAGTTTCAGACCACATATTCACTGCACTTCTACCCTCACACAGGATGAACATCCCTCCAGAGACACAAATATGCTGGATAGTCCCTTTCAGTCACCCTGCATCTACAGAACTGCCTGTCTGGAGACTGCACTAGTGTATCCTAGTACCTGCAGCTACTAAAGCACTTGTCCCCAGTCTGGAAAGCCAACTTGAGAACTATGCTAAGGATCAAAGTGACCACAGGCTCCTTCTCCTTGCAACAGCAAGGGAAGTCAGGCAACTGCATAACCCACCAGCATCAGTCCCCTGGAAGGCACAGTGCCCAAAGTACCTTTTTAATTCAGCTGTTATTTCATGGGGGCTTAAATAAAAAGAACAGTACAGTGTGTGGACTAAACCACCAGTGATACTGCTCATGTTGTCTGATGTTCAGAAAGGTGGAAGAGAGAGGTGTGAGAAGGATCAGGAAGCATGATGGATCTGGGAAAGAAGACTCCAACCAGCGTTTTCCAGCCAAGTTTCACCATTTTTAATGTAACCCCAGCATTATCTCCATGCCTAGGGAAAGCAAACTGATGGCGTTGCATACGAATGCAGCAGAGAGGGGCTCTGAGACCACTAGAAAACAATCTGTGGGTGAATCTACTTGCCCTGGTTGAACACTCACTATTGACATCAGGGTTAAGACATAGTGCTGTAGGTTGGCTCCGTGGTAGGCGACCATCCTGCTGTCAGCCACCACCATCACCTCCACAAAACGTGGGTAGGACAAGAACCGCTTTGTTCGCTTGTGGCTCTTTTTTTCACCGATGGTCCCCGTCTTGTTGCTGTCCCCAGAAAAAGAATTCACTTCCAGGCTGTGTTTCAACATCTCCACGTCAGATAATATGCTGCTCTCTGCCCACTGCCTTCTCCAGTGTTTCCGCTTGTTCTTTTTGTGACTGTGGTCATGATCTATGGTTAAAAGGCAGAAAAAACCCATACAGTACATTTTGGAGTGAATAAAATTAATACCACGTGTATGTTACATCAAAATACCTATTACCTCAACAAAATTGTGTGGGCTCGCTCCAAACAAGCAGGGAACTGAACCAGAAGCACTCTGTGGAAGCCCACCATGTAATCCAACATCCAAGGTTTCATTTTTAAAGCCATCTTGAGGAAGCCAGTAGCACTTAGAGGTGGACATTCCCTGCAGCAGAGCCAGCTCCTGGCCCGTACACGAGGGATGGAGCCCTGCAATGGTAATTAGCCACTGCAGCAGCAGCAGCGTGAGGATTCTGGGCACGTCCAAGGTGGCCAGGAAACCACAGGAAACAAAGGTCCAAATCCTGTATTTCTAACTCAGGCATGAAGGACGGCAGGATTTGGCCTTCACAGCAAAGCAATTATATATGATTTATTTCTGTCTCTAACAATAACACGGCTGGGCTTCAGTTCCCCCCCTCCCTTTATTATTCTGTGCTACAGGAATGGTAAAGGTCATCTAATAGCACAGCTGCCACTGCTGAAAGAATAGAATTCAGGAAGTTTCACATATACTGCTTTTGATATTCAATTAGGCCAAACATAAAAGCAGCCTGAAAATATACTCCATGCTGATACAAAGACGACAAAGTGAAGAGGGAGAACAGGCATATAAAACATATGGAACGTGTACAATTAAGATTTACCATCTGATTAGTATGTAATTATAGCATTATTTAAATGTAAGAGCAAAATCAGGCTTATTTGATGCCACTTAATTTTTAATCAGTTCATCATAGGAAGTAGCTAATTGAATGTGATTCATCCACGAAAGACTGTGCACTTCTGCATTTAATATAAAGCCAGATCTGAACTACTCATCTACGACTCCAGGCTACAACCCTCACACTCTTTGTAGCTTTAGTTTAATTTCGTCATGGTGGTGAAAAATATCACATTTCCTTATCTGACCCATTGAGTAGGTTAGAGGAAGCATAATATTAGGGAACAAAGGAATATTCAATGCTCAAACAAGATTGAAACGATAGGAAACTTCTTAGTTATTTTTCCTGTGTAGTTTCCTTTTAGGAATATTTGTAATAATTTCCAAAAAAAGAAATACGTTCTGCAGTATCACAGCAGGCAAAGGGGATCAGCCAGCTCCTACCTATCTGAAAAATACTATCCTTTTGCCCTATGTGTAAATAGGCAATAGAGTAATTAAGAATTAAATCCTGTCTACTCTGCACTACCTAAGTCCTATAAATTCCCCTTTCTTGATATAGTCCAGACCACCTTAATACAGCTGAGAGTCTGCAGTTATTTGAGTAAGAATTCGAGAAAGCCAATGGCGTTTGTGGTTATAATTGGATTGCCCTAGTTCCTCTGCTCTAATCAATGCCCTTGTGTTGGCAAGGTTGTGCTCTCATGCTGGCACCACTTCGTGGGCAACCATGACATTATCCCGACTCATTCAGTGCCAATCAGCTCGGGGAGCCAACTATGCATACAAATAACTTAAAGGTGAGGCAGGACCAGACTGAGCAGAAAGTGCTAACTCCAGCCCTTCAGACAGCTCCTCTCCTCTCCACACCCTCAGCCCGCCACCCAAATTTCCCTTTTAAATAACTAACTTCCAAAAGGAGCAGGTGCTCAAGGAAAAATGTGTTAAGGATGAGGAGATGCTCAACAGGGCTCGAGCGAGGCTAAAGACAAGGCTGTGGAGTGAAGGCAGAGATCTGCAGGGCTCCACGTGGGACCAGGAGGCTCAGGCGCCTTCTCCTCCGACCATTCAGGCACAGGGAAGTTAGATGGCAAAAAAAGAGGGAATTGCAAAGACACCTATCTTTGAAGACACCTAATCACACAGAAGGTGTATAAAAGAAATTAATTGATATTCACTGGGCTTGCACTGAAATCCTGCAGCTGGGTGTCACATGCAAAAAAACCCCCACAAACCCACGCAAAACCCAGAGAGTACCACATGAAATTCCACGTCTGGTTCTGAGAGCCCTGACCTGCCCCTGGTCATGCAGGGAAATCAAAGCCCAACCCAGCCAGGTACTCTCAGCACAGAGGAAAAATGACTTTCCTTTTTGTGCAGAGATCTGGCACAGTGTCACAGAATCACAGAATCATTTAGGCTGGAAAAGATACTTAAGATCATCAAGTCCAATCATTAACCTAATGCTGCCAAGTGTTGGTACAGTATGAGTGTTCTTTCGCCATCCAGCACACAAATGAAGTCAGACACGTCATCCTTTCAAAAACAACCAAATTATTTCCACTCATAAAGTCACTCCAACACTTGCAGTGTGCTATTTGGACGGGTCACGTATTGGATGGTTGTCAGCCTGGTTACTGGAAAACCAGGCATCAGTGATGGGGATGCACTGCATGGAAAGCCACTCCTGGACTTTGGTAGTAGCCAACTGTTATCTTCACCCATCTTTGTTGCATGTAGCTAGTATGCACTCACCTGTAAAAAATTAAATGCTAATGGCTGTGCGCTGCTCTCAACCCATCCGTAAAACCCTGACCACGTTAATGGCAGCACTGCCAGGAACTCAGTGTGCCTGATTCTGTTGATATCCTGCTCCATGACAATAGCCATGACAGCAGTGCTCCCACTGAATGGTGCAACGTGCTGCCCTTCCATCAGGCAGGAGGGAAAATCTCTCACATCACACAAAACTGCGATTTTGCAGCACCAGCTTCCTACTGCCACAGATAATACCAGAAAAGGGTGTGATATTTCCCCACTTTATTTTCCTTTTTTTTTTCTATTGTGTTAACATAATAACAGAAATCAGGAAGAAAAATTGTTTGCTTGGTAAGTCCTCAGTCTTTGCAATGACCTAAAACACATCTATACTTACACATGACAGTAACTGGATGGGTTTAAGAAACAAATTTTTTTTTACTTTGTAGAAAAACCAGACTCCAGTAAGTGGACAAACCCTTTAAAACCATGCAAACTACAGTTCAGTAATTCAAGTATCAGGCGAGCCCATGCACTGATTCAATAGTTCATATTCATTTGAGAGGCAGGTAAAGGCTAGAATAATGTCCATTTTACTGCATACTTTACTAAGACAATCTATGCTGTTTTCACTGTCTTTATAAAGACCTGGAAGTTTATCTTAATTTTTTTTCTGCTTGGTCTCTTCTTTGTACTGTGGGACTTACAAAGGATTTCACAAATCCTGTGAAAGGATATTGCTTCCTGATGGCATCTGCCTGCTAATGCCATTTATTTTTGCTTGGGCAAGAAGCTTCAGCCCAGAACCCGTTCAGCTGATTTATGGATGTTTCCTGCTGGTTAATGTACTTTGGATCTATCACAAGAAAAAGGGCAGGGAAGACTCAGGCCCTCAGACTTTGCCTTCATGAAAGGGTGACAGGGCAGAATCAGGATCTGCTTTTGAAATAATAGGTATTGTTATACTAAACCCAAATACTAAAAGATGGAATGATCACTTATCCCAACAGTCGTAATCCTTTCCATTTCTACATTAACTAGTCCTTGGAATAGAAAGCAATTTGCACAATTAAGTAAGACATGTAACAATTCAAGCAATTTCAGTTCAGCTCCAAGTTCATAAGAGCTGAACATAGCAGTGAAAAAAAAAAAGTAAAACCCAGAGAGAGAGAGCAAGAGAGAGAACAAGAGAAGGAGGAAAAAATTCTCTTTCTTGAGCTAATAACATCTCCCTGCTAGAAAAGAAGTGTGATCCTTTCAAACTGACTTATTATCATAACTTTCCTGAATGTGTGACCTAGGATTTTTAACAAAGTTTGCCGCTCAGCGGTTGGCCCACATCACTTCTAGCCCTGCTCTGATCCAACTTTGGAAGTTAATTATTTATTGCACACTTCCATAAAACAGACCAAAATTCAGCTGAGCTCCCCTTGGGCAGTCAGTCAGTGTGTGACCTGTCTCCCTCAACTCCACAGGAGCAAACCCTGGCCAAAAGCTTCAGTACAAGCTCCAGCTTCAGCTGCCTGGCTGGATTTGCTGCCTGCAGCTGGTACAACAGCAGCCGCCTGAGGGACTGCCATCACCTGGGAAACAGAGGGGAGAGGCAAAATGGATTTGCCTTCATGCAGAGAGCAGACTGGCTGAAATCGAACCCTATTTTTAGGCTCTTCTTGCCAAGAAATGGAATGGAAACTGGCTCTCTTTAGGACACAAGCAGGTCCTAAGCTGGACCAAAGGATTTTTCTAGCCCTGGGTCTGTCTTAATTCTATATCAAGATGTTTTGTATCTCTATCGATCTATCTATCTACAGATGTATCTCAGATGGATTTGCATGAAGCCAAATTCTCACCTCTGTTACTGTGGGGTGCTGTTGTGGGCAGCATAACCCAGAGCTGAACACACCTTCTCTGCCAGCACCTTCCCGTCCTGCTCGGACAATAGCCAGGGATGGAAACACAATGGGGGACCAGCCACTGCCTTGCCCTGTACCACACTGAGATGATCAGCCCTATGAGCAGAATTAATCCTGCCTTCCCTCTGGATAGCTCCTTGACTGTGCAACCAAAGCTCCTGCTATAGCTGGGAAGGGAAAAGAGGTTTTATTAAAAGAGGTGACATCAATTAGCTACACTGGAAGGGAAATGAAGGATCTGGGTCAGCCGAGATCCAAAGAGAAAGATATTCTGCACTAAGAGTGGAAATGAAAGTTTGCTTGACTTTTCAAACCTGCAAATGAGAAAGTGTTCAATTGCAAATTAATCTGAGCCCACTTAACTGAAATCAACTGGGATTTCAACCTTCAGCAGCAAGAGCTGGACAAAACTGCATAGATCAAACTTTCATGGCTGGAACTATTGAAAATGCAGTAAAATATCAGCACTTTCACAAATGCCACTCTTAGAGCAATACAAAGGAAGGAAGCTTTGATTTGCTCATGTTGTTCATGCTTCCCTTTGAATAAGGAAACAGTTGGGGCTCGGGACAGTTCCCTCCCAAACTGTTACAGGAGAATCAAAATCTTGGGCTTCTACAAAGAACTTTTCTTTGCAACTAAGAAAAATACTTGCATGGATGGATCATAAGCCCTCAGGACCAATGCACGCCTGCTTGTTAATTTTCTCACCTTCCTCCGCTTTGAACTTTGCACACACACTTTACTAAAGTGGTTTTCTAAATGTCCAACTGGAGCAATGTTCAGATCCACAGACAGGTCCATGTCCAGGAGCTCCTGCTGGTGAAGTCAGTCCCACGTGTCAGGCCCAGAGCCTGGAATTTGTGTTTCCAGTATGTGAAACTATTAAGGCCAGAAAGCAAAGCTATAAAGCCATGAGCAGCTCAGACTGGCATGAAGCATCACTGATGCAAAAATGAACAGTTCCACCCCAATTCACTCACTGCATCCTGTGACTACAGAGACTTGGAGGTGCCAAAGCTCAAGGTGATGCTGAATCCTGATGTCTGTCAGGGTGACCCCTGCCTTTCTTCTCACTGCTTGAACCAGAATGCTGAGAACCATGGACTTGCAGTGAGCAGCAATCAATTTTCCTTAGTAATAAAACATTCTCTGGTTTATACCATGCAAACACTAAAGACCACACATACTCTAGATGTTTTCTTTCCTGGTGATGAATATCAGAATGCATTCCAGCCTAAAAGATTATTTTTCTGCCTAAGGTAAAAAGTTGTACGTGAAAGCTATCAATTTTGCACATTAGACAGAAAGTAGATGAATGAACAAAACAATAAATTGCCTCTTTAAGAAAGGAGATACTAACACATGAGCTGAGCACGTGGCAGAAAATGATTCAAGATCATCTTAGAGAACTCCCACACATGCTCTTCAGGCACGTTCCAATGCACAACAGTCACAAGTACACCAACCTGTGTTCCACACTTGTGTCTAGAGACACCTATGAGGTACCACGCCAACAAGAACAACACTGATGCCACCACAACTTTGTACTGATGCTCAGTAAAAGATAAGACAAAATATCCCATTAGAAAAAAAGGAAATTGTCCAGCAATTGGCCACAGGGATGCTGATAATGACATTACAGGCACATGGGACAAGAAGTCACACAATAGTCAGCCTGTTTATTTTCAGTAGTACATGCCACAGGGAACAGACAAAGTGATCCCCGCCTGCTACTCCCACCTGTCCTCCTTCAGCGGATGTCCACACAGACGGGGTAAAAGTAGATGTAAAATTGCAAGTACGTCCATTTTCATTCCAGGAGAATAATTTAACACTGTCCACTTACCATGTTTAAATTGCAAAACAATAACCAATTAACAATAATTTGTTTAGTCACAGTCTTAAGTCTTACACCTGTAGCGTGCCAGATGGATGCTTGATACATTTTCAATACCAAGAGTAACAACAAAATGCACGCACCTTGCTTATAACTCACACTGAGGAATCTCAAACCAAAACTAGTTATGGGCTCTGTATCATTGACTGTGATCCATATTTCTTAACCAAAGTCAGTCTATTACCTTATTTCACTTGCCAACATCACAAAATACCTCAAACATTACAGACTGATCCCTTCTGCAGCTCAGCACGGCAAAAGCTTGTGCTTGACCTCCCAGGCCCATCTGACCAAATACCAGTTGGCTCTTAACTGTGCTGTTATCTCAATAGGGAGGCAGAAATAGAATTAATTACATTAGCATATGAGAGTTGTGATGTAATTCTCTTCTTTATCCTGGGAGGGAAGGAAACCTGAATTAATTACTATCTGACTAAAAATTGCAATCCACTTCTTTAAGATAAGAAACTTTTCTGAGGAAAAGAACAAAGTCGGTGTTTTACCCTGAGGCCAAAAGCAAAGCTGACAGCTTAAACAGACTCTTGAAAGAGCTCAAGGATTGCTCAACCTGGAAGTAAAGGCTTAAGAAAACCTTCCTGCAGATCTCCTGCAACCCTGAGTTTACGTGACAGCCAGCAGTACAGAATTTGCCTGAAGACCTGCCTGGAAACCAGACACCTAGAATGCAAAATTCTGCTGGATGAATGAGTTGAAAACAAAAAAAAGGGACACAGTTGGAAGCAAGACAGAGTCCAAAAGAAACAGCAAGAATACTAAAGGGCTCTAGACCAACAATCCCTGTGCAAAGGATCTGGGATTTCACCACAGACCACTCACAAGAGTACAAATACTGAGTCCTGTGGAAAAGGAATTCAAAGTTTCTGCCTCAACACTGCTATAAAGTAAGAACATAACACATACAAGGGGTCTGTAGAAGGAGCAGGAAATTTTCCATCACTGGCCCCATTCCACTCCATTGCCAGTTGTAACACTGCGGACACACCTTGAACCACAGCTGGAGCAGGAACAAAAGCTCATCCCCTCCCTGCACCAATGAAAGACCACACTAGACAGTCAGGCCTTAGCCACAGTACCAGATCCCTGACACATCCTTCCCCAGCTCTCCCTCCTGGTCATGGCACTGATAATGCACTAACAAACCCACATTCTGGCAACCTCAACCTGACCACCCCTTCCATGCACATGTGAACATGGTGACAGGACCAACTCCTGCTTGTGCCATGGGTTCACCAGTGACTTCCCATGCAGCTGGGTGGCATTAGGAGAGCAGGCTGATGCTAATTATCAGGCAGAAATAAGATCACAATCATTGAGCTGGCAGCACCAGGCATCTGCCTGCTCAAGACACAGGGCAGCACTCCTCTGCTCTGGTGGTTCACCAGTGTCATGTTCAGTGGGAAAGGTTGTTACAGTTACTATGAAAGGGTAATCTATTACAAATTACTTATTAATGCAACTGAAAAATCAGTGACATATTACTGACTATGCCCGTCTCATACTAGCTCAGCAGCAAGACTTGGTTCACGCTGCTGGTTTCTCCTGTGCTTTTTACAGGACTCTTCTCAGTACAACTTACACACAGAGCTTCTCTCCTCCTCACCTGGACCACATGAGGCTTCCCTTTGTGGAGCTGCTGTGCCCGGCCACACATGTACTCTCCAGTAGTCAAACTGCTGTAACACCCAACAAAATACCAGCAAATTTGAGACCCTTTTGTGCTGAGAAGCAGAGCAACGCAGAGTCCCCAGGCAGGTGCACGAGAGAGCCCTTTACTTGCAAAAACCAGTCATTTTTAAGCAGTTAGGCTGTTATCAGTTACATTCCATTTAAGTACAACAAATCTAATTCAACCAACCACCAAAAACCACAATGTGAACACCTAATGGTTATACAACTTGTTTTTCTACCTCCAATTCAGCTGAGTCACTTTCCCATAATCCTTTTCTACTTAGCCTGAGTAGCAGGCCTGAGATTTTAAAAAGTAACAAGGCCCTTATTTTGTAAGGTTTTACCAATATGCAACACTTCTGCATCCATGTCTGGCAGGTACTGGGAGGTGCTAAGCCTGCAGATTGTGTCCCACAGCCATCTCTGTTGATAATACTTGGTGGATTTTGGAAAGCAGCCTCAGCAGGTGAGTCACTGGGCTTTCCCACCTCTGCCAGCAGTGGGTGGGGGCACAGTCATCGTGGTGCAGGTAAGACCTGCTCTGTCCTGCACTCAGCTGAGCCTGCTTCCAAAACCTCACCACCTCAGCACGAACTGCTGGAAGGCCTCTTTGCTGGCTACAGCCCCTTGGCTCCTCTCCAGAAACAGAAACAGCTCTAATCGTCTTCCTACTAGTTTGGCACCATCAGAGTGTTATTGCTGCTTCTGCATGAGGAGTTTTGCCTGTGGTAGATATTCCTGCTTTAAATGCTCTCATTAAGGAGCAAGGACTTTGTGCAAGATCCTCACATGCAGCCCCAGAGCCCAGGTCCAATGCTAGCCTCAGGATGGGCACAGCTGATCAGCAGCAAGCGAGGGAGCAGCTCACACTCACTATATATTCAGCCCTTGGTTTATTCATCTCTGCCCCAGATGGGTCTTGAATATAAAAAAATTATGAGAAATGAGGCAAGAACAAAGAGGTATTTAACTAATGAAGCTGGGATGGAAACTGAAAGCGCAGATCAGCCAAATGAAGGCAGTGGAAACAAAGAAGGAGCTGCCCCAAAAAGTTTAGGCAGGAGTCCTGCATCAGGGTCACAGTAAAAGCTGCACAGAATTTGCTAAGTTTGGAGCAAGAGCCCTGCAGGCAACAGAAGTGGGGCAACAAAAGGGCACAATACTTGCAATTATACTCACGGACACAGGGGAATTGTGGCTCAGTGTCACCAGGCAGGTGGAGGTCACATCTGTCTCAGAACAACGGGTGGCCAACAGGCAGAATGATTGGGTAGGTTCAGTAAAAGGCTAAAGCTATCACAGACCCCAAGCAAATTGGAAGAGAAGAGCTCCAGAGAACTCAACAACCTAAGTATACATACAAATGCATATATATATATACACATCAGTGACAAAAAACATGAGAAATGTGATAGAAAGGAGAAGCAGCAGAAATGGACATAAGATCCAGAGCAAGAGGTGGCCCAAAGTGGTTTATTTAAGTGATGACCAAAGGTAGTGTCCTATTGGCATCTGGAGCTGGACATCTTTCTGCAAGACGAAACCTTGAGGGTTTCATGTGGAAAGGGCTCACTGGTCTGCTCCTGGCAGCAGATCCCACTGGATGGGGGCTTGGGGAGGTGCTGCCGGCACACGGACACAGGATGCAGCTCCGCGCCTTTATCACTGGAGTCAGATTGTTCCTCCGCAGGAAAGCTTCGCTCTCCGGCCTTGCAATAAGCCACTTCCTTTTTTCTTTTTTAGGATCGCAATTTCTTTTCTCTTCCTCCTCCACCTCAAAAAAGCGGATATTTAATAACTGGGATCGGAAGAACTTGCTATCCTGAAGCGATGGGTGGTAGTGGTGCTGCACCTATAGTGACATCATGCTGTCAGCCTGGCCAAGTCCTCATCCCGTCAGGGCTATTCAGTAAAACACAACTAATTATTCTGCCAGATCCCCAGCCAGATGACAAACTGATTCACAGCACTAACTAAAAGAAAAGAAGGAGAGGAAAATGCACCATTTCCTACAACTGAAACTACATTAACCTGTTACCCCAAGGAAAACTCTGTCCAAAGTTTTTCTTGCGGCGGCTGAGCTGTATGCCAGACGGCTGAAATGCATTGCCAGAGACCCCAGTGCTGTTCTGTGAAAGTTCATCTGCAGAGCACAGCTTCCATTTGATATCCATCAGCATTCACAGGAAAAAGATCTTTTTCCAGAACACCTGCAGAGTATCTTTTATGTCAGAGGACCTAAAACTGTTATCAGAAACTGCTAATTAAAAGTTCACAAAAGCAAATACCTGGTTTTCTAAGATGACCTCAGGATGCTGAAAACTCAAAGTAAGACCAGGGAGACTGCTGCAAATGAAAGCTTTTACTCAATCTGTTAGTCAATTCACAAGGGAAACTTTCCTGAATACCTCAAGAAGTCTAAAATTACATCATTATGGCAAGGGCACACCAGTATGTTGCTTATTAATCATTTCCAGGAAGATGACTATCAGAAAGTCATTCTTAATAGCAGCACTGCCTGGCAACATGAGGTCCCTTGATCACCGCAGGGTGGGTACCTTAGATTTCCCTCACATGAATTTCCTCTTCGAGCAAATTTCCACGCCTGCCAGAAGCCAGCAAAGCAAACGCACTGTTTCACACGTTCTTCTAACAAAAGACTGGATTCACACAACACCCTACAACTATGACTAACTCCCAAACTCTCATGAAACCATTCTTCTCTGGCAGGAGTGAGAGATACATTTTGTCTAAATCAATGAGTGCTGCTGGATTTTGCATGTTCACCTCTGCTGCAAAGACGTGCGAGACACCTTCTCTCACCAGACGTAACCTCAGGTAGGATGCCAAGGTTCAGCATTGCCCAAGCTACTCTGAACTTGCTCCTTAAATGAAATAACCGAGACTTGTTCACCATACACGTATGGCCATAGCATCATTCCCTTTCAAAAGCTTGGACGATGACAAAAAGAAGAGATGGTAAAGAGGGAGAGAGGGAGGGAAAGAGGACAGGAAGACAAATAAGACTCTCATGCCTGTTTGGAACATTTAAGCTTGTATTTGAGAGGTGAGAACTCCTCCCTCCACTATATGAAGCAATTGAGGAGAGCAAGAAAACAAAGACAAGCAAGAAGCAAAGCATGTTAGAACGAAGGAGGAAGAGATATACACCACATTGGTAAAATCGCAGATGGAGTATTATTCTTGTGAATTACAATACAGAGGAATAACATCCTAAATGGCAACTACGATACAGTGGGGTGAAATACAGCAGTCTGTTGCAGCAGCACAGAGCCAAGTCCACAAGCAAAATTCAGAGCCCTCCCAGCTACCTTTGATTCAATGAGTCCTGTGATCTGCTGCTCCGTTCCTCCAAGGGTTACTGATGCAATGTGCCAGTTTCCGTGTTTCTTTCCAACTGTTCTGAGTCTCCTGCATCTGATCTCAAAGAAGGGAGCAGAAACAGCTGGAAGAGAGAAACCAGAATGGCATATTCCAGCAGCAACCCTTGGAAGAACAAACAATGACAGCCTTGTGAGAGGTGCCACTGTACCCCTGGCACATACATTTGCATGTGGACATGGATTCACGTGTCTTCTAGAAGAAACACGTGTTGCTCTGGCTGGTCACAGAGCATCAGAGCATCTTTGGACTCAGCATGATCAGTGCAAGCTGAACAGACTGACAGCTCAACAGCACAGCCACGATCCACACTCATGGGTGCCAAACAAGTCACGCGTGCTAACTGCAGCCTAATTTGGGCACCATACTTCTCCTCCAGTGGTACCTTTACTTCCTGAGCAACTCCAGCTACTTTGCAGCATATGAGCAGATTGCAGCCCACAAGGGAACTCAGTCAAGGTCTACTCTGTTTAGGCTTTAAAGTTCCTGTAGATCTAGCTGCAGGCCAAAGGAGGAGGGCAAAACAGCAGGTGAAAC
Organism: Callaeas wilsoni; assembly: GCA_013398955.1. Taxonomy (NCBI): domain Eukaryota; kingdom Metazoa; phylum Chordata; class Aves; order Passeriformes; family Callaeidae; genus Callaeas; species Callaeas wilsoni. The sequence goes on along the minus strand of VWPU01011923.1, from coordinate 3,012 downwards.
AGGAGACTGAAGGAATAAGCTTCTTCAGAGAAATATTAGGTATTTGCTGCCAAAGGGGAGGATTAGCTGTGAACATCACGAAGTCAAGGAAGCAGAGAGCAGCAGGAGGCCACTGCAGATAATAGGGACAGTAGGAGCAAGGCTATTGCTCATCAAGGCACACGAAGGGGAAGAGAAAAAGGCTTGTGCTCTTTCATATGTGCAAGGACTAGAAAGAAGGAGTGAGGAGGTCAGGGAGATGGTGCTAGTGGAGGAAGGGCCATGAGGAAAAAAAAAAGCCTTTGAAAATGAACCATGGAAAAGTGATTACTAAGGGAAGAACTGACAGGGTTGGTGTAAGGACCTCCTCATTTCCACTAGAAAGAAGTAAGACGTTGCAACTCACAGTCAGATTTGGGGAGGGAAGACCAGGAGCACAGCAAGACCAAGACAGAAGGATGTCATTTAAAAGACAGAGTATCAGACAGAGAGAATATCAGATTAGGATGGTCGGGAATGACATGTAGGAGAGAACAGAAAACAAGTTTAAGGGCTCATAGGATACTTAAGGGAAGACAGACCAAAAGCTCTCTTGCCAGCTTTACACCAGGAATCAAAGGGAAACTGCAACATTTTTCTGACCGCAACTTCCTTATAACCAATTCCTAGAAAGCATGGGTGCACCACATCTCTCCAGGACAGCATTACTGCCACAAGCCCAGTCCTAGCACTCGCAGCACCATTTCTAGAGGGGTCCCTCAACTCCACACCCCTTCTTTCCCATGCAAACCTACTGCCTTTTAACTGCAAATAGCACTTCCAAGTATCAAGTCATCCAAGGCAGTAACAAAATGAGTACCTGGAGTATTGCAAGTCTGCCTGTCTCCTGAAGAGTTGGTTGGAGGTGTCCGGTGTCGGTAGACAAGATGTGGTTTATTGTGCTCTTCTTCATACTCCTGCTCCTCAAGCGATAGGAGCGGCTCTACAAAATAGTCCCCATCATCAGACTTGAACGTGCCTAGCTGAGAGGGACCAGAGAGAGGAACAGAGATCAGCTTTGTGCGACGACAAACCATCTAGCAGCACTACCCCACAAAGCGAGCAGTTAATGAGGGAGGTGTGCCCAGTTCTGTGGCAACCCCTGTGAAGGCACTGGCTGGAGCTCCAGCTTTGGTCACACTGCTTGCACCCACCCTGGGCTGCACTGCTCCCTGCAGCCATCCCACTGGAGCTTACAGAGGGCTCATTACTGACCCACAGGCAAGGGAGCATGAGAGGGGCATGTCTGCCAGACCCTGTCCTTATGCCAGTGATGTTTACCAAGCCAGTCCTGCCTGAAAAGTGATGGTGCTGCTGTGTGCTGGAGGCCTCAGTGCAACCCCATCATGTGCTAGTTTCACATAGCACATCTCCCTGAGACAGGCTTTTAACCCACATGTAAGGACCAGAGAAAGGTATCCAGCTAGTGAAATCTCTGCTTATAAGAAGACATCAACAGTCCTAGTTGCACACAACTACGAATGCAGATATTTGGTGCGTAAATAAAAAAATATCCAAGACAAAACATTCTGCAGCCATCTCATACTGGGATCTATGGCCAGTAGCTGGGAGGGAAGCCACACACATGTACCCAAGCCTAGGTGAACACATGCACCCAGAGGAACTCCTGGACTGAATAAAGCCAGCAGAAACCTTTGGGGAGCCCGTGAGATTGGCATCCCGTGGGACTGAAAGGCAAGAGACAGCCAGAAGAGTCGGCCCTTTTAGGAGCTTCTGCTCGTACCGGTGCCAACATCCCTGCACCGAAAGGCACCTAGCTGGGGTACCAGGGATCGGGACATGCCCCTGGTCCAGGGTGCTGGGTAGCTCCGGGGCCAGTGCTGGTGGTAAGCCCGCAGCCAGCCCTCACAGGCACCCCAGCACCAGGCAGGGGTCCGTGCTCGGGTCTGGCCCGCGGACCGTCTCTCTGGGTGTCGGTGGGTGGCATTTTTTTCCCCCTAAAACCCGCGGAGCAGGAGCGGCGCACCCCGCAACCCAACCGATTAAGACCAGGGTAGGAGAAACCCCCAGCCGGGGTGGGCCGGAGCCGCCCGCCGCCGTGAGGGGAAGGGGCGGGCCCCATCGCTCTGCCCGCCCGCTCGCCCACCCTCCCGCGACCCGCTCCTCCCGCTCCTCCTCCTCCCCGCTTCCGCCCCTGGCCCTCAGCGGGGCGGGGCGGGGCCGGGCCGGCGGCCGGGCGCGGGTCTCACCATCCCGGAGCAGAGGCTGATAACGGCGGTGAGCCGAGGGCGGGCGTTGACGTGCCCCCGGTAGAAGCAGTGCTTCACGTCGGCGTCGGCCGCCTCGGCGTAGAGGCGCCGCTGGTCTGCGGCAGGCTCTCCCAGGAGGCTGACGGTGAAGAGCGGGGCGATGAAGGCCGAGCTGGCCGTCAGGTTGAAGAGGAACTGCTGCCCGAAGGCGGACAGCCTGTAGTGTGCCTTCGGGGAGGCGGCGGCGGCCGCCGTCCAGGCGTCGGGGGCAGCACTGGTGCTCCGCCGGCGCCGCCTGAAGTGGACATCGGTGGGGAAGGGCTCACCGAACTCATTCACTCGGGTAGGAGTCACGATCTCGTACTCGCTGAGCTTCTCCAGCAGCTGGGCTGCGAGGGGACAGACAGCATATGCCGCTGAGTGGGGGCGGGGAGCCCCGCGGCCCCGGGCGGCGGCAGCGCAGCACTCCCCGCGTCCCTCCCCGAGCACCCCCTTACCTTGCCTGGGGTGCAGCTTCTGCCTCTTCGCTCCCGTCCTCAAGCCGTCGATGAACAGCGTGGTGAGTGCCAGCGCCAGCGGCGCCAGCTGCATGGTGCTGCGCGCTGTCCTCGGAGGAGCAGCCTTCCCCGCCTCGGCGGCGGTCTCCTCCTTTTTCCTCCCTTTCTCTCTTTTAATCTTTTTCCTCTTCTCCTTTTGCCCGTGTCCCCCCTCCCCGGCCCCGGAGCGCTGCCGGGGGAAGGCGCAGGAGCCGGGCGGTGTTAGGGGCGGGCGGGCCGGCGGCGCG
>VWPU01011922.1:0-41923 GCA_013398955.1 Callaeas wilsoni | reverse complement strand
AAAGTGAAAACCATCAAGATGTTCTTAATGTTAAACTCAATGTTTCTCCTGTCCTGGCTCCCTTTCTTCACGGTACAGTTGTGGCACCCACAGGAAACAGACTACAGAAACAGCTCCTTGCTTTTCCTGGCCATCACCTGGATCTCTTTCAGTTCCTCAGCCTCTAAGCCAACCCTCTACTCCATCTATAATGCGAACTTCAGAAGAGGGATGAAAGAAACTTTTTGCATGTCTGCCATGAAATGCTACAGAAGCAATGCATACACCATCACCACCAGTTCCAGGATAGCAAAAAAAAATCATGTTGGTATTGCGGATATTCCAGCTACAGCCAAAAGTGTAACCAAAGACTCCACGTATGATGCTTTTAACAGAGAAGCCAAGGAAAGAAAGCTTGCCTGGCCTATTCCGTCCAATCCTCCAAATACGTTTGTCTAGTGGGCTTCATTGTTCCGAAAAGTTACTCTGTACCCCTAGAAGAAGTTTTCTCTCCCTTTTGAACCAATGTATAGTTATGTATTTTTAACACAGCTTTTAGGGGGGAAAAAAAGAGATGTTTTATTTTATTAAATGCCTTGGGTTTGATGCATTCGTTGTATTTCATTTTGGTTGCTACATTCTGCTTTGGGGAACTCTTCTCCAAGAATCATGAGCAATGCTTATCTGCAAAACAAGAGTCCTTACACTGTCTATCTGTACGGAGAAAAAGAAAGAAAGAAAAACTGATTGTTTTAATCCCTTTACAGGATGGGCCATAGTGTATAAATGCCTAAATCCACCCAAAGCCTTTTAGGCTTCCTTCCATTATATTCCTGCAAATACAGTTGTTCTGGGGTTGTCCATCCTGTTGAGACCCCACAGGTAAGATGTCCAAATGGGGGCCCTATTGGCTTCAGCCTGAGCCCACTGGCCTCACCAGTGACAAAATTCCCACTGCCCCAGCAGGGTCAGCATTGGGCCAGCGCTGGATGCTTCGGCGTCTTTGTCCTTGCGCCTCTCCAGAGGTCTCGTGATCTGAACTGCCCGGGAAAAGTCCCCACCCGGTCTCACCCACCCCAGCCCCTCAAGCTGCTTCTACCCCCAGCCTGGTGCACCCACCCAGGGATGGGCACAGCTGGGCAGAAGAGCTGCTGAGCAAAAAGGGCCACACCAATGCCAGGCACTCAGGGCCTCCTCACATCTGAAGCTGGCTGTGTCTCTTGGTCTGCACCCCTTCTGCTGAGGCACGGCCGTGCCACCTGCAGCAAAGAGTGGCCTTTTCCAGACAGGAGCAGGAACATGAGCTCTGTAGTCCCATGCTGGCCTGGCAGCATCTTCCACTGTTTGGGCAAGTTTGAAGAGGTGTCCCAGAGGACACGACCTGCCTGGGACCTGTAGCTGCAGGTGGAGCCAACTCCTGCCGCTCTTTCGCTGCCAGCACAGTGAGAAAACAACCCAATGGGAATGGCTAGGTCTTCAGCCCTGCTGGGAAGGGGAATGACAGTGGAGACCAGTGGAGAGAGGCAGGAGCTTCTTTGCACGCCCCTGTCCCCCCCAGTGGTGATGAGCTCATGGGAAACAGGCACTGCGCATGGGGGACGTGTCTGTGGCCGTGTACACCTCGGGTCCTGCCTCTTGAAGGACGTGCTCTGGGGGCAAACTGGGCTTCTGCCCTAGGGGAAGCAGGTCCACGGGTATCCCAAGGAGGAGGTAACAACATGGTTAGGTCCCAGAAGCTCTAGTTCGGTGCTGGCTCAGAAATACAGAGGTCGCTTGAGCACCCAGGCAGGAAAAACATAATCTAAGAAGCAGATGGATTATTGATTGTGCTGTCATTCGGGGGCTGGTGTAGTCAGCAATGAGAGAACGTGCGCTGGACTCTGACCATGTGTGATGACCACTTTGTGCTGCTTGGAAACACCGAGGTTCCCCAAGTGCAGCTATGATCCATCTGCTGGAGTGCTGGTTGGCACCTCACAGACCCATGCTGTCCTTTCAGCCCCACTCCAACCCCTTTTCTTGCCTCGTGCTCACCGATTTGCTGACGTTCCCTACCCAGCCTCTGGGCCGTGAAGGCTGTGTGTGGTCACTGCTCAGGCAGGGCAATGCCTGTTGAGGGGGTGGAAAGCAGGAGGAAGGACTGCAAGGGTCTGGCAGGTAAAGAAGGGAACTTAATGAAAAGAAGAGGAGGAAGAAGGGACTATAAGCCAAGCCATTCTCATTTAGAATGGACTTTCTGAATGAAAATTTCTTCACTCAAAATCATCTATACTTCCTGAAACAGAGAGAATTTTTTTTTCCTTTTTTTTCTTTCCTCCAGTTATCAATCTCATTAATAAGAATTGGACTGAGTCTGTGTAAGGAATATTGATTTATTTTCTCAATTCCCATAGCATTGCCCAGAAGTACAGTAGCACACCCTCAGAAAACACAGGTAACTATTTATCCTCTAAATTAGGGCAGCAATAGCATCCTGTTGGTGAATTCTCCTCACTCTGCTGGATAAAAATGATTCTGTGGCCCATAGAAGGTCCAGCCCAGGCTGCCGCACCTCTTGCCTGCAAAGATTTCCTCTTTTTAATTCTCAGAAAATTGACAGGAAGGTTCTGTAGGGTTCAGAGTGGAGGTCTGTCCCTCCCAGTATCCCACTGTTTACTGTAGCCTTGGTTACTTGAGGACAGGGCAGAGAAAGCAGAAAAGATAAAGGACTCCTGACACATCCTCCCAGCCTCCAGCTGTCACCGGTAGGAATGAACACCCTTCACAGGATAGCTGCCAAAGAGCGGTGCTGTTCCGTAAATCCAGAGCAGGTCTGGAATGACCTAGTCACAAAGTCTGAAGGACAGGACAAACAGAGGCAGTCTGCTTGCTCAGAGCCCATCCGAGCAGATTTCAGGAGCATTTTGCCTGAAAACCAAGGATCTGACCTCTTTTCAGTTAAGGATCTCAAGTGCTTTCTTCCTATTCTTTATTTTCTTCTCAGCTAGCTCTGACAAAGTCAGTACATGGTGAATAGTTGGTCCCCACCCACTCTCTCTGGGCCAGTCTTGGGTTTGTAAACCTCTGTCACATATTCTCAGTTATTTCTTTACCCAACTTTTTCATTTCTTGCACAGAACTGTCTCCAGACCAGCCTCTCCTTGGAGCCCCTAGCGCATGGCCAAACATCCTTGAGTCCAGGCATTTCACACTCAAGGCATCCTAAAAGCGTTATGGACATTTTGATCCCAGGTGTCACAGAAGGCAATGAAAGACAGTGTGCAGGTGTCAGCTATCCCTCCTCATACTTCTGTTTCAAAATCTCCATCTCCCTGCTGTCTGTTGGCAAGAGACATCCCTAGTCACAACCTCCTCAGACAAGGATTACCTTTTTTCTTCTGCTTTCAGAGCAAATGTGGCACACTTGGGCTCCTGTTCGTGCCTAGAGCCTGAAAGTGCTGCAGCAGTGAAAGTGAATAGAACAAGAGCAGCAGGTGCTACAGGGTGTAATAACCAGGGCTGAGTGTCTCCCTCTGCCATCAGCAGGGAGCAGAAGCACACATGTGTTGGAGCCCCAAGCTAACATCCTCTGAAGAGAATCTGCTGGCAATGAGTGGGGAATCCCTTTTGCTGAGAAATAATCCTACATGTCTGGTAAAAAACTTCCTTCCTCCTCCTCCTCCACGACCCAAAGTAGGCTCAGAAGAACTCTCACTGACCACAGGAATGCTTCCAGTATGTATTTCACAAATTCAGAAATCCCCATTAAATAAGGATCTGATATTTCTCATTAAAGCCACTAGCAAAAAACTCCCCATGAATTAGGAGATGAGAGGACCTTGAAAGTGAGAAAAGACCAGTATTTTCTGTATGGTTCATATTCTGACCTGATTGTTTCTCGCCAAAACATCACCGTATGCTTAGTTTTTCTTTGCCATTTAATGGCCTCTGACACAATAAAATCAGATCTAGGATAAGCAGGCCAGGTCAATTTCGCAACATTATTTTTAACTTTGGGTTGGAGATTTAAACACAACAGTTGTTCTTTTGGTTAGCAGTTTTATTGAAGAGAAGGAACTGAATAGAAGAGCCCTGAGGTCACAGAGGACCACAGGGCCATGGTTACCTGCCTTCTGCTAGGTCTGAGTCCAGAGGCACCCAGAACACTTGTTTCTTCAAGTCTACCATGTTTCTCCACCCTTCAAAAGGTTTTCAACGAGAGAAGGTGGCCAGGAAAAGTCCAGGATTGCCACGACACAACAGCTAGGGACACAGTGTCCCCCGGCTGAGAGAGCTCGTAGCTCTGCACTGACATCATGGGCCTAACCAGCCCTGCAACCACCAGTGAAGTCTGGAGGCTGGGTCTCTTAAACCACCTTTCCACATCAGTAAAATCCCAATCACACTTGCAGCACGGTGAGCATGGCTCTGCTTGCCATGGCTCCTTTGAACCCAGACTGCACTGTTAAAAAGACAAGAGCAAGGGGAAATTCTCACTCCTTCCATCATTTTAGGACAGATGGACAGATGGGTTTAGGACGGATGGGTTTGGTAGCACCAGTGCCAGGTACCATCTGGTTTGCCAAGGCCCCAGAGATGCCAGAGACAGGAAGAAGATCATGGATTATCTAAGCAAGAAATGGAAAATTCTGTAGGATTTGCCAGGCCAATATAGACACAAAACAAACAGAATAAACTCCGGGTTCACTAACACATCTCAACCCCATCTGCAGAGGAGAAGTTCTGGGAGAAAGCACTCCTGTGTCTCTTGCCAATCCACCTCTTAGTTTTAAATGTTTCCTGTGTAAGAACATGATACAGTGCTGACCATTACACATTTTTTTTCCATTAAGCAGACACACATTAAGTAGAAATTCCATCACTGCCATTTATATTTGGTATTAAGTGGCTTGCCCTTGGGAATTTCTATTACAAATTGCCAAATTATGTCCCTTCCTTTTTATTTCAGCAGAAAGTTGGATTTTCAGTTAAGCATATTTTAAAAATTTCCAGCTGAGGGGTTGGAGCTAGTGAGAAGCAGAGACTCACATCACTTGTACCTATTTTTCCACCAGCCCCACAGAGGTGATACCAAAGTGGCTATCATCAATAATTGGACTTAAGGGTTTCCATATGCCCACTCAAGAATCCCCAGAGTTTTTTCAGTCTCCTCAACTCAACCAATTTAAATTCAGGTTTAACCGACATTGATATAGGAGTTGCTTTTCCAAGGTGCTGAACACACGCCATCAATTGAAGCTGAAATTCTGAGTGCTCAGCCCTTCTCAATATCAGATCCTTCCTGTTTAAAAGAACAAAAAGCAGATTTGAAGTTTATTAAAGCCAGACCCATATGCTCAAAGGAAGGGTTATTAACTCCCTAAGTGATTCTGTAAGTTAATATGTCTTTATTAGTTGGCTCTTTTCAACTTAGCAAGTGTTGTGGAATAGGCCATTATAAATTACAGAAGCTTTATTTGAACTGGCTTCTAATAAAACGTAACACACCTACTGGAAGATTGTTGTATAAATGTCACCTCCTGATGAGCAGTCTGGACTAAACCACAGATTTTTTTCTACACTACGGCTAATGTACAAAAAGGCTTTCATTTGTTTCATGAAACTGGTCCCTGGATAAAATTCAGGAGTGACAAAAACAGCAGTAATTCCTTTGTGTGCAGCATCTCAACCATTTTACACCAGCTCTCAATTTGGTCCCACATTTGCAGGCAAATAGAAAAAGAAAAAAACATTACATCACCAAATAATTAAATTTGGTCTTGTCTCATGCCTGGCCAGACATAAGCTTTTTCACTGCACGCACCAGTAAAAGGAAGAATGCTTTTGGGGAAGAGGGACTAATGAAGGATTTGAATTTTTTTGAGGCCATGTAGAACTAGGCAGCAGAGGCCACATGTGGATGGATATAATGACCCACCTTATTTCCAAAGGGACTACAGCTCTTCTCTTCAGCCCTGGAGATTTACTGTCTCCACTTCTACACATACTCCACAGAGTCCCTCCCCATATTGATCCAAATACAGGAAGGAAAATGATTAAGAAATATCAAGAGTTAGCAAGACTTCAGATGAGTTACCAGTTAGCTGTAAATGCAGCAGGAGTAGCCCTAATTTCCCCCTTAATTCACTGCTGAGAACTCATCTGCCCTCTGGCTTTTTGCAGACTCTGAAACAGCTCTTGCCACATTACTGACTTGGTCTTTCACACTTATTCAGGGCATCTTTGTCAGAATCTTCATTCTTGGGGTGGTATGGGTTTTTTTTCTCTAAGAGGGATGCTGGAGATGTGGCCCTCAGCACAACTGCATCTTCGAACATCGCTTCCTGCACACTGATCCTGTTGACTGCCAGAAGAAATTCCCAACCAGGTAACAAATCATTGGAGACTGGTCTTTAAGGGAAAGGTTTAATAAAAAGCAACGCAAGTTCCATTTTTCTTTGGAGAGGAGGAGTTTGCAGGGGGCCAGGGTTCCAAATGTCACCTATCCAGGACAGACAATTGCTGCCAAGCACTGGCCCCCACACTTGGTTCTTTCTTGTAGCCTGATCACCGCAGGAGAAACATTACTAGCTAAGCTTTCCCTGTCCCTTGCTACAGTAAAATTGTGTCCTCAAAGGCTCTCAGTGCTCATTGGAAGCCTCCTGACAACAGAAACGAACCTGGAGTGCACCACTGCTGATCCTCCACTCCACTCTTACCACCTCCAGGTAGATCTTCCAATCAAGCGTGGCAGAAAAATGGCATACAGGGAAGAAATTAGCACTTAGAAGCATCCTTGTCAATCCCTGCACTTCCCTCCCTCCTTTATAATTATCTTGAAATTGCTACTTTATAAAATTCTCACTGATCTCCGAAAACAGTTATATGCTAATAAAAGACAGGGGAAAAGAAGTTTTAGAGTAATAAAGAAAATCGTTTTAATCTATGCTAACAGGGGATATCTAAAGTTACAGCCGGTGGTAGTATTTCTGACAGACCAAGGCTAAGCTATGTTAGTAACAGGCATATTTGGGTTTTTTATGTGCCCTATTTCATGCAAAGGAGATGACTGAGAAAAAAAATGCAAGGTGAATGCAAACAATCACAAGAGGCCATTCATCATTCTGCCCACAATTTTTTAATGATACATTAACAGAACTGCAACTGTGCTCAAGCCATAAGTAGCTGAGGGCAGAGGGATTAAAACAGACAACCTTTATAATTGTTCTCCAGCTGTCAGTCAACCTTTTTTATCTGCCAGCATGTGTAGACAATATCAGCTCCATTAACAATGCCACTCATTTAGTGGCATTGGATTGAAATGATGACAACATTAAGTGGCTACTGCAAAAAAAAAAAAGGGGGGAGAAAAAAAAGATTACGTAAATCCAAAAAGCTGAAACAGTTAATCGGCTCTTTCTCAAGCACCCACAGCAAGCAACATTGGCTCCACTGGTGTACCAGTAATTAAAAAGCTAATTACTATTTTATTTCAGAAAGTGAGAAACCCTAAGAATAAAGTAATGAGAAATGCAACTTGCTGAAGTGAGAATGGTAACACTGTTCTCATCAAGAGATCCCTGCAGCACCATCACCTTGGGAAGGTTTGCACACAGACTTGTCACAAGAGTAATTAGCTAATTAGAAAGCTACAAGATACCTCCTTCCCCTTTCACTATCTGAGATCCCAGACATGATTCCAGATTTAAATGGAAAACTAATGCTACTACTGTATTTACTTTGCTGAAACCTTTTTTGGGTTATGTTCATGAGATAAATTACTTGGGCCAAAATTTTTTAAATTAATCCCTTCCTTAACTTCACTGGCTGTTTCAGATATGCCAACCTAAACTGAACTTGCCCTTTAATTTGAAGCCACTGCTGAATATGCTGGGCAACCTAGAATTGTACAGAAATACAAGTAACAGAATCATCTAAATCCCAGTGTTTCAAGTGAGAGAAGAATTACACTCTGGGCTTTGCAGAACTGTTTCAATACATGCCCAGCATCTACTGAACAACATCATGGCTGTCTGCTAATGCTGTCACCCTCCTCCTGATCATTGAGCTCATCAGAATGCGTGAGCAAGCAAAAACCACTCTGGGGTGAGCCAGTACCAGCACTGCTTGTGCTAGGCTGAGAAACAAGAGGGTCCTGAGCAACAAAGGGTGACGCTGTCCTTAAGGACAGTGCAGAAGGGGTTCTTACACTGATGTCACAGAGCTTGAAATGCAGAAGGGGTGAGTTGGTGGGTGTGGTACACGTGTGCAGAGGCAGAAACAGCAGAGTAACTCATGGTTACTCATACACAGTCCTCTGGAAAAGCAACTCTTGACAGCTTTTGAAAACAGCTGCCAGGCCACTTGGGGAAAAAAGGAGATTCACAGAACAGTCTTTTACTGTACCAAAGAAGGAATGCATTCCAAAAAGGAGATTTCAAAGGGGAGAGGAAAGAAAAAGCCCAGAAATGCAAACCAGAAAACAATGACCTAGCAATATGGCCAGCTCTGTGTTTGATAGGGAGCAGGAAAGGATTGTTCTTACATCAGCTGGCACTCACAGCACGCCACGTAAAGACAGTGAAGTTGGAGGACGTTGCTGGAATGCACTGCCATGGGAACACCCAGCATTGCTGTTGGCAGCACTGTCAAACTTGATCAAAATGTATTTTGAATAAGTTGCCATGAGAAAGAAGATATGGGAATAAGTCACCCTTCAGAGGCTATTTCTATTCACACTGAACAGCCTCTCTCATGAAAATATGTTCTATAATCCACTTGTAGTCTTTTATTCACACATTTATTTAATCAGCTGCAGCACATTTAGGAAGGTCACCAATACCCACTCATACATATAGAGATCATACACAAGAATTGCTTGAAGCAGCAGTTAGTGTTAGTAGTGTTGATTAAGCCAGTTGTGAGATACAGGCTGACACATAAAAAAGCAGAGTTAATCTTGTACTAATTATGGAAGCAAAACTCCTGCCTCCCAAGTGCTTTTTCTGGAGGAAAAAAAAAACAAACTGAAAAACAGTTTAGGTTTGTTTTCTTTTTTCCATGAAGTGCTGCTGAAAATCATTAGCTGACCAATGACAGCATTTTCTACTTGCAATTTAAAGATTTTTCAGAGTCCCATCCAACCTGATCTTGAACACCTCCAGGGATGGGGCATCCACAGCTTCTCTGGGCAATCTGTTACAGAAAAAAAATTTTTTCTTCATATCTAATCTAAACTTCCTCTGTCAGTTTGAAGCCATTCCCCCTTTTCCTGCCACACCAGGCCCTTGTCAATAGTTCCTCTCCATCTTTCTTGCAGGTTTTCTTCAGACACTGGAAGAACACAACAGATCTACATACGAAAATCTGTACATTCCACAAATACAGCATCAGTTGAATTTTAGTCCACTGATGTGCTGTTCAGCGTAGGATACCTCAGATTTTACTGTGGATTAGAAGCTTATGTTTTCTCATACAAATTCACAACGGAGTCATGTAAGAAATTCAGTTATTGACATAACTTATGGAAAAATTAATGCTCAGTGGCACAAAGAGCAGGAACTCACAAATTGGTATTTTGCCCTGCTTACCTCCAACAGGGATTTCTACATCAGCCCATCCTCTGTCACCCATGCTACAACTCTTGAACACAATGAGGAGGACTATGGTTCTTATTTCAGCTTTTCCTCTAATTTCTCTGCATTTGGACACTAGTCTCAAACATTTACTTCTTATATTAACAGTCATTTTATAGGTAATTATAGAGATTATAATTTCTTGGAAAGTAGCAAATCAAGCTATGATCCCAAACCTTCTCCAGCTCTTCAGGAAAAACTAGATTCATTATTCATGTAGATTAATCTTCACCCTAAAATGTAAAAGGGAAAGAAAAGGAAAAACAATCAGTCACAGGCACTCTCAAAGTTGGCCAGACTCCAGCTGTCAAGAAAGAAAAAAGCTTTTTGAAATTTGTCTAATACATTAAAAAAAAACCTGATATAAGTTAAGATAGTATTTGAAAAGCATTTAACAGGATACTGATTCTCTGACAAACACTCATTATCAGATTATGAAAGCAGACTGTGATTATTTTCCTTTTTTTTTTTTTTACACATAATTTCAAAATGTTCTCAGTTACGTGATGAGTCAATTAAATGCATCCACTTCACTGCAGGATTCTGTGCATGCAGCACATATACAACATATAAAAAGACAACACTTACTGAACATTGTTCTTACAAAGCTGCCGCTATCTGGTCCATCCTTGGGTTACACTCTCCAAAAGTATTGGTGCAACTGTACAGTGCTTAGTCCATCATCATCCACTGAGTTCAGTCTTACTACACTTAACCTTAACAGGTGTTCTAGTGTTGGTGTAAACACCAAATAGTACAGACAGTATACCCACCTTTAGCTGGGCAAATAGGTTTGGTTGAGCATTATATTTCCATGGCATGTGGGAAAACGAGGCCTTTCCAGGCTCATTTCCTTTCTTCAGTACTTGTGAGAGAGAACAGCTAAGGTCACTCACTGGAGGAGAAACATGTGAAAGGCTGTACTCAGCGTACACAAAGAGAAGTAAGACTGTACCACCTTACATTATCCAGGGAACTAGATGAGACTCCTGGCCAGAGGACTTGGCTGTGTCACTTCTAGGAGCCACTCCAACAAGGATGAAGGGCATGAGCATTAGAGCAGCAAACAAGCATGAACCACGAACACTTGCTGGTTTTCAAGGGGAACTGCTAAACTTCAAGCTCCAAAATAAAGGACTCCCAGAGATCCAGCTAAAGCCAAAATATGTATAACACAGCACAATCTGCTATGTGATTGAAGCCATGGAACTTTAATGAAGGATTGCTGCTGGGAATTCTACATTTTGTAATGGACTACAGCATCCAGAGGAGATGGGAAAGCTGCAGTTAGAGCTGTAACTATGTGTCACAGATTTTTGCTTGCAGGACAATCAAGGATGATGGTGGCTGTAACTGGCCTCCTGTCCATCTGCATGAAGCACAAGAAGCCTGTCAGAACATGGGTACCACTATTTCTGCCAGAGAGCTGGGCCCAGGCTTGCCAAACACAGCCCTGTAATGTCAAGTGGTGACTAAGCCAAGAAGCGGGAGCCACCGTGACAAGGAACAGAAGAAACTGTTGCTCACCACAATGATAAATTCTAACTCTCCATTTCCTCCAGAAAAGGAACCCTTCTGCTGGGAGGCTTCTTGTTTGGTATCACAGCATGTGAAACAGAGAAAGAAGGAAGAAAGCAAGCAGGGTATTTCTGGTGAGATCACAGCTGCGTTTGTCATGTTACCTAGTGTTGGGCAGAGCTGTTTTGAGTACACACCAGAACTCCTCTGCATGTTTTCTACACTCCTGATTCTGAAAGACACTTAAACATATGCATAACATTTGAAATATGTATCTAATTACAATACATTGTTTATATCTGAAAGTGGACTGTGTAAGGCTAATTCCAGCTCAAAATAATCCATTACACTTCTGGTATTATCATGTTATAAATCCAGCTACAAGGTTGGCAGAGTATAGCTCTGAACATCTGGCCTAGGATTTTGCTTCCTCCAGAAAATCCAGGAAAAGAAGCAGGTAAGGATTCAACATCGACAAAAATCCCCAAACTTATGGGTTGGCTTTAATGCTTTCTTTCAAGACAAACTGCAGTGCAGAACTTCAGATACACAGGGTGGATAATGAGGATGGGGGTGGGTGGGATAGGACACAGACGACACAACACGAACCCTCATATCCTCCCCATCTCCACTTCAGTGTGACTTAACCTCTCTTAACAGTCTTGTGTGTCTGTGAAACATTTCTAGCAACTGCTAACTAATTACATGGTTGCTGGCTCCTAAAAAATAAACCTAAAACCATCTGTTAAGGTTCAACATACAGGTGCTTAGAACTGGAATCCTGAAAACAATTGTGCTGTACACTGAAATATGGCACTCGATTATTTTCAGTGATTTTGACCCACCCTGAATTGAAACAATGCTAAACAGACCCAATTAGTTCAATAAAAACAGGCAACATTCAGTCTAGCAAAGTCATTCATTATAATATTTATTCTATGAAACAATGCTGAAAACATAAGATTAAAAAATGTTCCATGCATTTCATAAAATACAGAGAAAGATGTTGTCATAAACAAAACAGAATAAGCAAGCCAAACCCCCTCTGAAAATCCTGAGAGCTCCACTCTCCACATTGCATCATATGAATACAAAAAGCATATCTAGGAGAAAGAGCAGTCTGAGGAAAGTGGCAGGTTATCTGTCAATAACTGGGATGAGTACATCAGCCCACAGGAGTTTTGCCATCACCTCTCTTAACACAAAACCAAACTGATGCAACTTGTTTTCCTTGCTACCAGTTCCTGGCATTGTCTTTGGCTGGGAAACCAGGATAGCACAGCAGAATTCCCATTAAGTTACTGTCCAGAGAGCTACCAGGGCCCAAAATGTAGGTAGCTACAGATAGGTATCAGGGCCCAGTGGGTGAGAGGGAATGGCTGCTGTTCCCCTGCTGGAAGCAGGATGCAGGGACATGCCTTGACTGTCTCACCGGGAGCACGGCAGGTGGAAAATGCACCCGGTGGAAGAAGTATGGGCAGAAGCAGGAAATGTATCTAGTACCTCTTTAAGAATCCCAGCCACACAAAAGACATGCTGCATTACAGATGGATGCCGAGAGCAACACCTTCATTTAGGCTACAAATGACATTGCTATAAATCTTCTTACTGAAAGCTTTTGATCCAGCTCCTTCTCCCCAGCCTACAGTACTGGGTTTGGCTTTAGCAAAGCTGTTATGAGATCCTGCTCTTGCTTTTCTTTTACAGAACCTCCCAGACTCCCACAACAGTTAACAACCACATAACCACCAAAAACAAAGCCAGCCTAATTCTGGGCTCTGGTATAAAAGCAGCCCCACTCTTGTGCTGGAAATGCCCCAAAGCTGCCATAGCTGTGTCTGGGGAGGGCAATGTAGTGAAAGGAAGAACAAGGCTCCACTTACACAAACACTCACTGCCCCAAAAGCCCCAGTCCACAAAGCCTTAGGAACACCATAATCAAAGAATTTCACATGGGGAGGAGCAAAGAGAAGAGAGCAGACCGGGATCCTTTCCCCTGCACCTGGGGATGCATCCACTCTTCAGAACAGCATTCTTCCTTCTGCCAGCTCCTGAGCCACCTCTGCTGTAGCATGGAAGGTTCTGCATCAGCCTCCTGAGAATGATGCACCAGGGGAGAAGATTGTTATGGTTAAAAAAATGGTTTTCGTGTTGATTCTTAAAAACATAAAGTTAGAAACTCGTATTTTAAAAAAATTTTCAGTAAAGTGTAATTTAGCCTGTAGCATGAACTATTACAAAATTAGAAGTAAGACATAGAATTGCTCATGCTACACTTTAACCCTCTCCCTTTGCATATAAATATCAGAAATATGACTTTATATCACTTGGTCTTTTCACCTTCCAGTTCCCAGAAGAACCCTATTCCATTCCCTGCACAAGCACAAAGGAGTCAGAAGGAAGACTGCATAGGAAATCTCAAGTCCAGCATTTCTCTCTTGGAGTGCTTGCAGCTAGAATAATGTTTTCTTGGTGGAGTTTTTAAAATTCACTTATGTTTTATGTGCTCCATTTAGCTTGCATTAAAAAAACAGAAAATGCTGTAAGAAATTAAGGTCTTCACAGGTCTCCACAGGCTTCGGTGAAACACAAAGAGTCTTCTTTTAAAGTAACTGCCCAGCTTCCTCTATAGTGTAATTTCTGTGTTGTCCATGTAAACATTACACAGAGTCTTTGTACCACCCACTAAGCTCTTTGCTTCAATCAACTATTTGTGCCCAAAAGCACATCCTTATGTTTCTTCCTACACCACAGCCATCCTCCTACACCACAAAAGATGTAACAAAACAGGAATTAATCATAGGCTGGATACTTACAGGGATTGCTGCTGTTTGCTTCTGTCTTCGCAGTCTTGGCAAGTTTGGTTGAGTTCTGCTGTGCTTTGCCTTGCTCCTCTCCAGTTAGCAGGGCTTTTATTTCCGAGGGGATTTTTCCTTGGTCCATGGCCATGCACCACTGCTTGTACTGAAATATGCAAACACATTAGGCCTTAGCAAACTGCCAGGATCACATTAGCAGACAAAACAGGGCCGTAATCTGTACCTTCCGGTATATTCATTTAAATCCGAATTTACTGAGCTGAAGCCTCTCACGAAACTGCAGAGCACTAATGAGCTGAGCACGTGTCCATGGCTGCATACCTGGCCTCAGCAAAGTCTCTTTCAGTCAATAAACTGCTACTCTGAGGCAGCACTACACAGAATACTGTAATTATTAAACAACATGGAACACTCCGTGCAATTTCTCGCTGCTGGCATGTGAGAATACCGTTCCAGTTCATGGCCTATTAAAAACAAATATTTCACATGACTCTGGGGCTCGTGGACTGTTAAGAGGTCCTTTCCCATTGCACAAGGCACAAGTGGAAGTGCATGTGCCTTATTCCTACTTCCCTCATCTTAAGTTCTTCATTGCCAAACCCTGAAGCACATCAAAAAACCTGTGGACAGCTTTCCACCTGGTCCTAAATCTATTGCCTTGTAGTGATCAGCCCTGCCCATTCAAACAAACCTAAAGCCAGGTCAAGGCAGTGTCCTCAGCGCTGGTGACATTTCAATGGCATCACTGAGGAGCCGTGTCTGTATTTCCAGATGAAACATCCTCTTTGGTTAATGCTGCTTATTTGGCCAAGACCCCTACCTTACACATGCTGGAACCATCTACACAGAGAGCAGGCTGCAAGAATCCACCTCCCCAACAGAGAAGCAATGACACCCTGTGGATATATGTTTGTCCTTCGATATTTTAACACCTCTTCCCACAGTCTACCTCAGTCACAGGTTTTTCAAAACCAAACATTTCAAAGACAACAGACTCAAATGTAATGCCACTTTCTTTCCTTGCTTCCAGTTCGGAACCAGCAGATAACTTGTGACATGAATTCATATTCTACACACCAAAGCAGGCAAACAGCTGGATGCATCTGATGTTTTGATACCTCCTGGCCAGCCAAATGCCACTGTCAGTCACTGTGGTCTCGAGAACAAGTGTTCATGAGGACAGGTCCCAGATAATACTGAGGGTTAGGTTAAATGATCGTTCCTTACCATTTCAAGCTCTTCTCTGAGAGCACAGATGGCTCGCTCTCTGCTTGAAACCAGCTCTTCCAGGTACTGGTACCTCAGCTTTTTCCTGGCTCTGCACTCTCTTGCACTCTGACGACTTCTTTCAAGTTTTGCCTTCAAGTCTATTTTGGCTGGTTTACGACCTCGTTTGCCTGGTTTCTTTACCTTGCCTCCAACCACCTGGAAAGGAAGGACACAATAAAGATCCTGTTCTGCAAAGGTAATGCTGGAACCATGTGACTGTAACTACTAGGAGTCTCAAGTATAAAATCTTGCATACGCATTCTGGAGCAAAGAGGAAATAAGAATGCTGAGCTGTGAAGTTTTCAGGACTCTCCAGTGGCTCTACTTCTCTCTCAGAGTGGGGAGCCCAGAACTGAAGACACTGCTTCAGGTATCTACGAGGGTATCTGGGTATTGAGGAGGCATAGGCAGCTTGTAGTGAAACTGCTTTCATATCACCAACAGCCTCTGCTCCAGTATTTGCCAGGTCTGGAAATACCGTATTATAGAGTTTAACACTTCAATTTAGAAAAATATTTGTTTCTATCAACATAATGCAAAACTTAGTCAACAGTTTCAGCCTACTCTAAATTCAGAATTATTCACTAGCCACCTGAGCTTCCTTGGGCCAGATTTCTTTCAGAGGAATCTTGAGGAGTTTCAGTGAACGGGGAAGTCAGTCACACCAAGTCGTACCTCTGCTGCCTCTGCTCCAGTAGTTCATCACCACTCTGGCCATGTTCACCTTCGGCACATTACTACACAGCCTGGTGAGTCTCCTCACACCTCCTCACACAACCTGTCAGTGCTGAACTCTCCCTGTTCCTAATTTAGATTCTCCCTTGCAGAAATGTGACTCCCTATTTTCTTGCCCTATGGAATGCAGGTTTTGCAATCACTTTCCCCTCTTCTTTGTGGCTCCTCTTTTTACAGGTCTGAGAGCTTCTCCTGCTACAAATAAACTTAAAAAAAAAACAGAACAGTTTCCTCTGTGTTTACTCTGCGCTTCCCCACCCAAATATTTTACTCTTAACATGGGGGCATGGCACAAGAAAGTCTTAAATATGGTCTGAAGCTTAGTTCACTGGTCTTTGGGTAGTATCACCCTGTAAGCATTACATCAGCCATACACCCCAGCTCCCCTCTGAAGCGAGGATTTCTTTTTATTTGCATTCTGACCACACTGTCTGCCTGTAGGGGGTGTGGAGAAATACACCTAACATACACACCTGCATACAGGCATTTCACTGCTGCTTTAGTATTTCACCATCCTGTATACAGACAGGACTTTTTCTAATAGGCAGTGTTCAAAATATCAGAGTTCATAATTTAAAAAAGGCACTTATACTGTGAAAAGTTACAAAATAAGTCATTTTTAACATTCAAAGAAGTCACTTGTTCTGCAAACTTAGCAAGCTGCAATAAAAACAATAACATAGTGAACTGATGTGCCAGAATGAAGAGGAAAAAAAAGGATTATACAATTGAGTCTATTCTTTCTTTGGAAAGTGAGTCAACAATCACATGCCAACATAATCCTACCCTTTCTGTATTGTCCCTCCTAATTTATTCAGGAGTAGCTGCCTACCATAAGCAAATGAAAGAACAGAAAGTCCTTAATGGACATCTATGATAATGAAACAAACACAACACATTCAGAAGAGCAAAGGAAAAAAAACGAAGCTCTTTTACACTTGAACTGCTGAATACCGTTTGAATAATTCTTTACTCCATCAAGGTGCTCACCTTAAGATTTCCTAGTTCAGAAAATCGAGTGTAGTTCAAAGTAAGATAAAACTAACCAGATGTGGCCAAGGCAGGGGGCAGGAGCTCTAAAAAAGGGAAAGTGACTGTCCTCTTTCAGGCATGACAAGGTCTGTCCTCTCATGGAAACACACTCCTGTGTGATCCACACTCCCAGCTCAGCAGAAGGTAGAACTACACAGAATCTTCCCAGGTGAGGCTGTAGGCACTCACAATTTGCTATCTATTATTATCTGCACTTGGAAGATTGATGGATATTACATTATACACACTACAGCCAAAGTACTTCAGTTCTCAAAGAGCTTTAGCACCTGCAGCTTTTCTGTGCCAATGCAAGCTAGTTCAAAGCACATTTTTGAATTCAAGAGCTAGATAAGGTCTTGTAGAGACATACACTGCAGCTCTCTTCAAAAACCTGGGCCACTCTGGGTTCCGACCCTCTAGAACTAGAGTGAGCTGGCACTCAAGGCTAGGGCCCCAGCACACCCCACACTGCTGTGTGAACAAAACAGTACCTCGAGTCCTAGTCCTGCACAGGAGCATTGACAGCCATGCCCTCTCCCCCAAGTCTCAGGCAGGCGAATGGTTCCCACCACACCATTTCTCACAAACAGCAAGTTAAAGACTGCTTAGCACATGGCAAATGCATCCTGGATCCACCATTATCCATAAGTTGCTTTCCCTCTGGTCACTCCAGACAGCTTCCTACAGATAGGCATGCCACCTGCTGTTGCTCCAAGATCTTTTACCACTGCAGCAGCCCTGCACACAAGCTCCCTTATGGCAGGAAAAAGGCTTGTACCTCCTCAGCCATTCAGCCACTGTTGCTTGCCAACGCTCCAACCATCAGCACTACAGAAATAATGAAAAGCTTCCTTCCCTTTTGACTCTAAGCACTAACACCCTAATAATCTGCCTTCACACCATCCCCAAAGACTCACACTGTCTTCATGGCTCCTGATGTTCACCACGCAATTACACATCACCCTGCAAAGGCAGCAATGGTAAGCAATTTAATCAAATCCTGCATCCTCATCAGTTTTTCCTCACCAATATTTAGAAGCTCCTGCTGTAACCTTAAGCAACCCAGCCGGGGAAAAAAAGGCCTGAGAAATCCTTTGCCCCCATCCAGCATTACCGTATCTCCCTGGCTTCTAGTCATGCTTGCCTACTCAGTTGCTATGCTGATGTGACAGAAAGAGGACAAAGCAGAAGTGATAGCTGATGTTGAACATGGCAACAGACCAAGCAAACATTTTTTGTCCCTTTGTATTCCTCTGGAGTTTATAAAGGGATGTGATCTATTAGCATTCAGCAGTAGGGATCTGGGGTTTTTTTTCAGGGAGTCATATGCAATCAAGACTCAGAACAACATTAATCATAAAACTTTTCATAGAAATATTAATAAAGGCATGCATTAGTTAAGAGATCTGACCAAGCTCGCATTTCAGTTCGCTCAGACTTCAGAAAAGAGAAGAACATAACTCTTTTCTCAGGCACATGGTGTGATTCTGGGGGTGTCCTGCACGGGACCAGGAGTTGGACTCGATGATCCCAATGGGTCCTTTCCAACTCAGCCTATTCTGTGATTCCACAATTTCCTTTTAATACACTACTTAGATCATAACCTCAGTCTTGCCTCCCATCAGTGTTCAGGCACAAAGTTATTTGACCTGGAATTGGAAATAGCTGCAATTACTTGACCTGATGTAGAAAATCCCTCAGACTTCTGGGTTTTTTTATTAGAAGGACGCAGCAGATCTCTCCAAAATCCTTGCCAGAATGCACAGCAGAGAGGCCCTCCTCAGGAAGGAGATGCACACATAATACAGCTACTAGCACTCACAGCCCTGAGGAGCTGAGCCCCTCAGATAGAATATTGGGATAAAGTCGGCCTCATCATGACATCTGCAAGTTTGAATCAATTCAGCAGATTAAAGCAGCACTATCCCAGGCACTGCTCAGCAGCACTGAGCAGCAATGCTGATCACATTGACCACTCGAGCATCTCCCAGAAGCTCAGAGCTCATTTACCAACAAACGAGCAGCTCCATCAATCAGTACTTGAGATTCAGCTCAAGGAATCATCTTAAGAAGACTCTTCACTGCATTGGCAGCTGAAGGTACAGGTCTGCAGAACTTAACTTAGCATGGAACTGGCAATCATCTACAGAATTTATATAAAACTATAAAAATGATTAGTAAGAAATAAAACCTAAGTGCCGTGTTACAGTAGAGGGGGTAAGAATCTATTCCCGCTTGCAAACATTTTTACAAAATCAGAAAGCAAATGAAGCCAGTCACAAATCTCCTAATAAAGATGACGTTTTCTGATCTTCCAATTCAAAGCACACCACTCACAGTAGCAGTACGAAACCCAGGTAGAGAGCATGCTTGTTATTCCTCCATTTCATGACATTTTATATGCCCAACACAATTATTTTACTTTCGCCGGCATATAAAATGCATCCAATAATGATCCAAAAACATAAGATACTATTTAGTGAGCAAACACGATCTAAGTCTTAAGCAGATGTGTCAATAGAAATGAATCTTTAAACTCTCACCATACAAAGTGCTTCACATACTAAGAATGTCATGTTCAGCACAGATGCATAAAGAATACGGTCTGTCTTTGCTGCAACGTCTGTTTTAAAAAAGCATGAGCTAGGACTAAACATCAAGTTTTCATAAAGTGTTACGCAGGCACCCTGGGTAAATGCTAATGTTCAGGGCAGCAGTCACTTAGATGCCACCTTGCCACTCCACAGGTGACAGCCCTCCTCTCCCGGCACAAAGGACTTACAGCCTCACACAGGGAATTACACCCACCACTGTGTCCTACCCATTCTCTCAGTTCACGCTAACAGAAACCAGGCACTTTTCTAAACCTGTCTCTGTTAGAACTCAGGCTCAGGGATGGCCAGCTAACTCTATCATGTATATCCTCCCAGCCCACTGTAACAATGAAATAAAACTGTCCCAGCTGGTTTAGAGGTTTTAATCGCCTCCATTTTACTCACTCCTTGCAAATATGAGCAGACGTGTCATCTGAGCAATGTTGAGCAGGAGATTCTTAAAACATTTAATGATTTGAAATTGCTCGTATCAAATTATAACCAAAGCTGTTAAGGTTTTGTATTTCCAAGCAAGCAGCAATGAGAATGCTTTATGTTTGGATGTGATCCTGGGTGGAAGACTTCTCCAGCACACTGAGAACCTGCATACTTCGAAAAAGCCCTGAAGGGTGAAAACACAGCAGCCCACCTCCTTAACAACCGAGGTCATCTCCACACCAGCTCTGTCCCTGCTGTGGCATTCGGAGCATTACCCAGAGGTGACTCCAGGATTGCCTGGGAGATCTCTCTCTCCCTGATCCCAGCCAGCCACTCCAGCCAGGGTCACTCCAGCTCATGGCCAAAGACCCCTCAAGCTCGCTGTTTTACACACAAGATGTCACACCTGGCTTGCTCCCACACTCCCTCCAAGGGACAGCTGCATCCCCATAATCATGACTCAGGAGCACACAGGACTGAGTATTTGATGTCTCACAGCCAGGCTGTGTGGAAAGCAACCCAGCTCCTTGGGGGCAGCCCTTTGCTGAGAGCTTCCCCTGCTCTAACAACAAGTGTTCCCTCAAAAAGGGAAGCTGTATGAACACCAGAGCAAGACATCAGCAGTGGCTGGATCCATAAATATAGTAATATAATATCTTTTCTGTGCAAGGCAAGAATATTTGTAATAAAACAGAGCAACCCCAGCCTTTTTTGGGGGCGATCTGGTTTTTGTTTGCTTGTTTTTAACTTCACTGGAATAACAAAAGTGATCTGATGTTAAAAACTTTTATTTCTCATTTCTAGCCGTAAACCGAAAAGTTAATTACCCAAATAAGACTTGTCAGTGTCCCTTATAAAAAACCTCTGTAATTAATACAAAAGATTGCAGTCAGCTGTATAAAACTGCATTTTCATGTTTACTAACAAGAGTTATCAACTTCTTACCCTAATCTCTATTCTCTGCTTCCCAATGCATATAACAAATACATAATATATGCAGTCTTGTAAACTAACCAAGAAATATCACCTTATAAAGGCTGAAACCACTGTAACAGAGCTTCTCCTTCTTCCTCTGCCTAAATAGTCCAGAGATGCACAAGTGTTGTTTTAACAGGAATTAACTACCAAGGAACAGCTACATCACTAAACACTTTCCCTTCCACACCCAGTATCTCAAAGCAAGAAGTGAGGCCAGCACCTGAACAACCCCTAGTTTAAAAGCAGTTCTATAGAAGAAAAGAAGGTCATATTTTGGGTTCGGGGTTTTCTTTTGTGTGTGTGAATAATTCAAGAACATCACTGCTAATAGAAACATTAAATTGTTTTAGATCTGATGTTAAGATGTTCTACCTCTCCCTTTATTTCTTACTCTATTTCCTTCCAATTTTGAGGAATGTGTTAACAGGAGCTATTATTTTAATGCTCTCTTAAACCAGATAAGGCTAAATTTAAGTGCACTACAAATTAGGGAAAACTCTACAGCCTGCAAGCTCAATTATAAATTCTTTGTGCCACGTAGAGGAAGGCAAACACTGCACTTGGCTGCAGGCAGCTATAGAATGGTCACTACCCTACCAACACAATTTAGCTGATTGAGTTTTTGCAGGGAAAGTCCTTTCACGGGCCAACCCCCTCAGCAAGGAGGAAAGCATGACTTGGTGGAATTTTTAGGAGATTTCAAGGACATGCTGGCTCCAGCTGTAACCACAGTGGCCATAAAATGAGGTATAAATAGTGCCTGCCTCATCCTGACACAGCAACTTGCAATGGGAAGAGCCCTCCCAAGGGAAATGGCATCTCTTGAACGGAGGCACCAAACCCTCAGGGTGACCTGCAGCCTCATGAAGTATAAAAACTGTACTTGTGAGTGAAAATAGGAAGAAGAGTGAATATTCCACTCTGCTGTTTTTTAGGTTTTTCCTATTCAACTTAACATCAGTTTAAAAAAAAAAAAAAACAAAGATCTGATTTACTGACTGGGTAAATAGATTTATCTTATTTAGTAAATGTGTCAAAAATGTTTCAGGGGAAAAAAAAGCAAACTATTAGGACTCCATATGATATAATGGTAGATCAAAATTATTTTTAAATGAAAATCTGAAAGCTGGGTAGTACAAATAACCTAAATCTGATAGAGAAAAACACAAAAAGAAATAAAAATCAGATAATACTCATGAACTATATATGCGTCCAGAACTAAATCTTCTGGCTCTTCTAAACTACTGTCCCAATCACACAAACTTTCATGCAGTTCTCAGAGTTGTGAGACATCAGGGATGCAGATTTCCCCCAACCTTCTTCACAGCTTTCAGACAAGGCCTTAATAAAATAAAATAGTGTACTGTTAAAACAGCAGGTCACCATAAACCTTTCATATACTTAAAATCTATTCTGTGGATTGTGGACTGCCAAATTACCGATCACTTCTAAATTTCTTTATTCCCTAAAAAATTGTACCAAGCATTTTTCCCCCCTTTGAATTAAGGCAGATCGTCACAGGCTGTGTCATTTTGACCTAGTAAAATGCAAGTGGTGTCTCCAGCACGACCCCCAGGATAACCCATGACCAGCACTCCAGGGAGCTGAAACAGCCAAATTCAGCTGAGTTTGAGCTGCAGAACGCTGCGCTGAGCGGACACAGAGGCTGCCCCTGCTTTTAGGGGCTCCCCGGCACAAGCACGTGGAAGATGCATTCCTTGTGCACCTCCTCACGTTCGGCGCTGCTCGAGGGGAAGCCCTGCGCCTTCAGGGATGCCACTGTGCTGCTCTCATGAGACAATGCGGGAAGAATCCAAGCTCCGGTACCCAGTACAAGGCTGCAACCCAAGCTGCTGCCCTCGCGCCTCACCATTTGTGCACAGTTGCTATTTATCTAATAAATTCAGGGTGCTGTTGGGAGCATGAGCCACTGCACCACGCCACTGGCGGTACCAAGCCTTTGGCCCGTGCCTGGAGCTTTAAGGAAACGCCAGAAGCAGCACCGAAGCGCTGCACGCAAGACCTGAAAGGGCAACCCCTCCTTCCTGGCGGCTGCAGCGAGCAGAGCCCTTCACGAGCAGATTTCAGAAGGCTCCCTGCACCAAGAGCCTCACCGGCTGCCCTCGGCTCCAGCTCCCGGGTGGGCCCCGCAGCCCCTTACCTTGCTGTCATCCATGTATGCCGCCAGCCCCGATCGGCTTCGCCGCAGCCCCTGCACGAGGAGCAGGCGGAGCCGCCCGCCCGCAGCCCCGGCGGACACCGACGCTCACAAAGCCTCACGGCCGCCCGCAACCGCCGCCATGCCCGGCCGCCATGTTTGTTTACAGCCGATGGGCGCGGCGGTGCCGGCAAAGCGGTGCACGCTGGGAAGTACAGTCTTGTTCGTCCCCGACGCCTTTGGCCATTGCCCCAGTTGGGACTGGAAAAACTACAACTCCCAGCAGGCCCAGCGGAGGAGCGGCGCGGCGATTGGTCCTCGCCTCACTGGCCGGGCGAACTACATTTCCCAGGAGGCTGCGGGCGCTCCCCCGGCTCGCCGCAACAACTGAATTTGTTGTCTTTATGGTGTTCTTTTTTTTTTTTTTTCTTTTTTTTTTTGGGACGGAGGGGTTGCTTGCTGTTTGTGCGATCGCTTGTTGGATTGTTTCTTTGTTTGTTTCTAACGCTCGCGCCATTCCACGGCTGCTGTGCTGCAACCCCCATGGCTCCGGAGCGATGGGCAGGGGCTGGTGGGGCCAGGGCTGCTGGCTCCCACCCTGCGCACGTGCTGTCTCGAGCTAGATGAAAAAAAAAACCAAAACAACAAAGGAACAAATTTAGGTTTTCTGCTGTTGTTTGCCTTGCTTTGCCCTAAGAGTTCCTCAAGAGAGAGCCTAGTTTTCCGGGCCACCTGAACACTGTACTGAGCTCCCCCAAGCCTGCAGAAGCAGTCCCTGTAATCCTTTGAGAACACCCAGCTCCCTCCCGTTTTCACGTGGACACACGGTGGAGATTTAACGTCAAATGCTTGATGCAAAGCCAGGCCATACATCGTCCTGTGTCTGTCCCTTGAGACTAGGCCTGTGCTTGCTGGAAAGACACAGGTACCCCAGTGCAATTCTTTAAGCATGGCCCACGTTTCAAGCTCGCAGTGAAACCTGAGGCTTGGCGTGTTTCATGTTGCTGCATGTTTCTTTTTATTCATGCAACTCTATTCACAGGAGTTTCCCATGACTTAATCTCTCTTACATGCAATTGTTAGGGCTGAAGGCTTTGTCATGGGATTTTCCCCCTGAATCACAAACCTTCCTCTTGGAGGGATATGCTTGCTAGATGGCAGAGACAAAGCACTTTCCAAAGCTTTTTTTTTCCCCCTCTATAACCTAATATGCTTCTCAGTTGTCAAAGACAAGGCAGTTTGCACACTGCTTCCTATTTGCTTGTCCAAAAACAGTGAATCAGTTCTGGCAACTCCCTCCCTGAAATAATAGTAATAAAAAAGCAGGGATGATCGGTGTGTTAAACAAGAGGCACCAGCTAATAAAGTGGAAGGAATAGCTCGCTGTAAGCTTATCTCCTGTGATCCCACCCCAATCTTTGCCTTCAAATTCTTGCAGAAGGTGGTGAGGTGCCTCATAATGCCTTTGGCACTATCCAGGGGCCATAAAGCTGGCTTTAAAAGGCAGCTGGGGGTTTCCCCGGTGAAGGGAAATATTGAGTGGCAAAGAGCCAACATAGCTCACTTAGGCAACTCTGTGTTGCAACATGAGTGGAGGAAGGAGATTAGACAGAGCCCTGGTGCTGATTCAGAAAGGCCAGAGTCCTTTTAACCAGCAAATTAAAGTATAGCTGCATCTTTTCTTCCCGCTAGACTGCCCCACACTACCCATCCTGCTTTATATCATGTAAGAAGCAGAGCTCCCAGCTTCTGACCAGGATAAGCACAAGTTCCCTGCCTTAGCACTTAAGAGCTTCTCTGTGTTAGCAGGAAACAACTCAAACCATGCATTTTAGTCTGCTTTTCCACTCTGGCTCTGCTGTCCTCCTGGATGAATTCAGATATGCGAGTTGAGTGGGAGTCTGTCAGAAAGAACAATTGTGAATGGAACTGGATATTATATATATGCACATATAGAGAGAGCATAAGATTATGACATTTCAAACTAATTTTAGCAGCAAGAGGAAGTACTTTACACGGCAAATGGTGACCCCCTTGGAGCTTACTGCCACAGGATACTGTAAGGCAGAGAGCACAGCAAGTTCAAGAAAAGGATTAGATAGATTTACGTTTCATAAAGGGAACCATGTATTCTCCATCACCCCTAATCCAACAGTTTGGGATACTGGGGATGTATGAGAGGAGCAGAGGACAGTAAAAGGCCAATTTCACATATTCTCCCTAGAAAGTGTCTCTTCTTTATGACCAATGGTCTTACCCAGCAGGTCTTTTTCTTTTTTTTTTTTTTTTCCCCCTAACAGGTCAGCATTTTTACCCCCAAAGACTCACAAATAATTAAGATTTTTAAGTAATTTATTTTTGTTAAAGCAAAGGCAGATGATCTCATTACTAGACCAACTCGTCCCCACTAACTGCAGGTTACCAGCAGTAACTCCTAAGTGATTCTCTGAGACATCCTGATGACTTTATTGCTAAACCATAGTGACGTACACCAAGGAAATACTACCTTGCATTACACTCAGTGTCACAAATCGTTTTGTGCAGTAACTATTGGCAGGTCCCTGATGAAATTTATAATATTTGTTAAAAGAAGGGTTGTTCTTCTGAGATCCAGAGAGACTTTGAGGAAGATAAATAAAGTGAGTTCGGCAATCAGGCAATAGCTTAAAAACCACTGCTTATGTCAGTGTGACTAAAAAAGAGATATAACTCACAGGGTGATTTTGCACCATGTGCTCGTATTTCAACACATCCCAACAGGGTGTTTATTCTCCCTAGAACTGTAAATGTGTTAATTTGGGCAATTCAAAATCTGTTCCTCGGAAGCCTGCCTGAAATAAGAAGAAATCTTGCAATCTTTTGGTATCAAGCATTTTGCTGAAATTGCTGCACTATTTGTGGAGTCTTTAGAGATTCAGAGCCTTTGACATGAGTTCATTTATGGATGTGAAGGCAAAGATAAAGCTAAGATATTCTCTTGTATGTTTTCCAAATGTACTGAGATGCTAATTGCTTTAATAGAGATGCTAACTCATTTGCCATGGGGCAAAGACTGTGCAAGAACAGCCTGTCTTTCAGTCCCTTGGGGCTTGGGGTTTTTTGTGGAATTGCACTTTTCTACATCCTTTAATATGATACCCAAGAAATGTTTGTGGAAATACAAGAATTTCTCTGTCTTTCAGTTTGTAGACTTTGTTCACACTGAATCAGAGAAAACCTTTAACTTGTCATTTAAACCCACCAGTTAAAGTATTTGTCACTGAGGAGTGACTCAAAAAAAGTTTATTTACCTAATATTTTATATCTTATTGTTGTTTATGTAACTAGGATAAAAGTATACCAGTTTGTTGTTGGTTTGGATTTTTTTTTCTTACATTAGAGAAATCAGCTATATATGCTAAAGACCTGGAAGATCTGGTAAACACATGAACAGCACATGCTCACAAGTACAGTGATTGATCACCTCATTGGTATGATTAAAAGAAAATTCTGTTTAAAACAAATGCTCTTTGAAAGTTGGTTTTTAAAACCTAATCAGCGTTTGAACAAAGCACAGCATGTTGGAAGCCTGATCTGCAACTACTTCCTATACACTGTATAATTAAATGTTGTTAAGGGGGTTACTCTCGCATTTGCTAGATTCTGCTTTGTGACAAGATGAGCACCTTCTGTAGCTGCAAATGCTTGAAGTCACATCTACAAGGGGAGTTCTTCCTGTTTAGCTTACTTCTCAAGTAAAATAGACTTGAAATAAGATAATTTGGAATAATCTGCTCTTGTTCTGTGTGTACACACAGGCAGAAAATTACTGCTTTATCTAGCCAAACTAGCTTGCCCACATAAGCAAAATCTTGAGACAGTGCTCATGACACTTTTATATTGCTGAAGACTATCTGGAAATTAAAATATTGCATGAAAATGTTTATGCTGCAGTTGAAAAGGAGCTACTTCAGATTTTCTAGCTTGTGGAAGAGAGCAAAAGAAGTCAGATGATCCTACGCTTCACACATATGATTGGTAGTTCCAAATATGATCAGGGGGGAAACTAGGAATGGTTCAAGAAGTCATTTGAATAACATGGATTTCATACTAAAATTTACACTAAATATAAGAAACTGAGAGCCAAGGATCAAGACAAACAAATCACTGATTAAGAAGATGACAAAGAGTGGGTTAAAGTTCAGTGAGGTGGGCAAGTGAGTAAAATTTAATCTTGTTCCGAAACAACAAACAAACAGAACAGCACAATATGCCACGTTCAGGAATGTGAGAGCCATGTTCTATCTGGCACTTGAACAACAGAGAATTATTGCTGCTGATATGGTAATTGCAGAGGTACAGAAAAAAGTGGGTGGATCATGTGAAATTCATTAAATACTTGAGGTGAACTTACAGCAGGATTAGTCTTTTAATTGTGTACATTGATCACTATGCACAACTGGTTTACTAAAAAGGCATATTGTTCATTCTCAAGAGGTTTAAAAATCCACTTCAGCTCAGTGTCTTTTTTGGTTCTTAAGATATTTTGCAACACGCTCCTCCCCTCTGGCCTACACAAACAAGTATGTCTGCATATGCATACCTACTAGGGCCAGTCAAAAATTTCTGTCAGTAGCTGGCTACTCTGGTAAGAGCATTTCTGGTTGCTTTCCACAAGACATAAAATAATTTTAAACAGTTTTTTCCAGCCCCAGATTCTGTGGCATGGGCTGTGCTCACATTCAAAACATTTACTAATCTAAGTCTGATACTGTTGTCTTGTCCAAGGGCATAAACAAGGTTTCTGCATAGCTTGAGCAAAAATCGAAGGACTTGTATGGCAGGCTGGATCTGCACCGTAACTGGGTCAGAGGACTTCCATGATGACCTTGGCTACTTTCAGAAATGCCATTGTCCCTCATGTGAAGGGTTGGGGCGTCATACACAGCACTGTGCCCTGCTCTGCACTGCTCACCCCATCTTAAGTCAGCATCATACAAGCTAACTTCTGGCTTGCAACTGTGCTTACGGATCTTGGATGTCCTATGTTGTTGTAGCTGCCAATGAGCCTTGTATTTACCTTTAATGAGGTTTGTATTTAATGAGACTGCTCATGTGAACAGGAGCTACTCTCAGGATCAAATCTGCACCACAAAAAGGGTTGCATTAATTTGTAATAAATGCAAATGAAGGATACGCTCCTGGATAACGCACACTTGTTCACAGGGAGTTTCAGTGCAACAGGGAAAATACGCAGCAGGTTCTTGGGAGCTGACAGGCTGCCTGCCTCACCCATCCATATCATACAGGGGAAATAAAAGTAGGTGGTTTCAGAAATACACTGAAAAAAGCAGTTACCCCTTAACCTGTTGTCAGCTCCCTTCTCCATGGCACCCAAAATCTTCCTGACATGTTCCAGAGCTCTCATTCCACCAATATCTTCTGAACAAAAATCCACCAAGTTTTCCCTTCCTTTGAAGAGAGCTGGGGTTGTCCAGCCTGGAGAAGAGGAGGCTCCAGGTAGCCCTTAGAGCAACCTTCCAGTGCCTAAAGGAGTTACAGATGGACGTGGTCATGCTCAGTGAACATGGGTCAGATGAAAGGGGAAGAACAATAACAGGTGACACTTTTTTAAATGTAACTGAGGCTACTACGGTTTGACTCACATGTGGGTTTTAGAGCAAATTACTGTTAAGCATGTATTTCAAAAAATAGGCTGATCGAATTTTGCATTTTACTTCACTGAGGTTGCAAAAATTTTCCTATCGGGTGGGCCAGGTGCAACCCTGTGAAAAAGTGCAGATACTTTTGAATTTCTTTTTCTACATTCACACATCCTGATGCTTTGTGAGATTTCTTGAAAAGTAATACTGACACCTAAACAATGAATATAAATACCCTCATGCTTCTCTCTTGGTAACTGAAAGCAAATTGGAATGGCTTCTCCGGTATTTTGAGTAATTTAGGTAACGAAAATGAGAGAGTTAGAAGTTCTGTTAAACTCCTCAGTCAGACATATGCTTGCTCACTTTGATCTTGGCATGACTGGAAGAAATGGCATTTAAATTTGCAAGTCAGACTGCTGATAGTTCTCAAACTATCATATCAAATCTAACAACCCAGAAGATTGACTACAAATGCACATAAATATCTAGTTTTATCATTCACACACACATATTGTACACAAACCAATTGTAAGCCCCAAACTACCTCTGACTTGAAAGCATAATTGATTTGTGGCAACTGTTTGAAGATTTGGAGGATTAGCTGTAATTATAAGATCAAAATTAGAAGATATTTACTAGTTTGCAAAAAGCAGTAAAGTAAAAGATCGGGGTAGGGTGGGCGCGTATGTATTTGCCCATTGTCTAAAAGGACCATAATAAAAACCCACACACTGAACTCTTATTTTTTCTTTTGAATTTCACGACACTGCTAAACAAATATCAGACAAGATTGATCGAAGGGAAGAAGGAAAATGGGCTCTATGAAACACTAGCACTGAAATCAAGTTACCTTTTTTTTTAAGCAAGTGGTCTTTTTTGAACCTCTACCTCAGGATTTCCCTTTAGAATTTGCACCTGGGGACTACATTGTCCCCTCCAGAACTGGAAACTAAGACTAGAGTTTTAGAAACGATACAAAATATTTTGCTTCAAGTATGTCTGTACGGTCTGGTGTTACAAACCACTCCTGGTCAGCAGCATGCAGCAGAAGGTGTCTGTGCCCCTTTCCTGCACAGTCTCCAGCAGTTTTGCTGTCAGACCCAGGAGCAGTGGACATTAAAGTTTTACCAATTCCTGAATGGCTCCCCCTCCCCATGAGAGACCATTCCCGGTTTTTATCGACTGGGGCATATCTCTATCAAAGTGCTAAATGATACTATGAGGTAATTCAGGGGTAGTAAACCTAGAGCAAGCGGAGCTTTCATCCTCTCCAGGATCCCTGGAGATCCACAGCTATGTGTTTACAGATAGGACATTCAGGAGTTTTCTCCAGGTATTTTCCACAATTGTAAGGCCCGGGTTAAGCTGCAGGAGAAAGCCTGACATACATATGTAGCGTTAATGCCCATGTTAGGTGCTGCTTGGTTTCACAGGCAACTCCAGGAGCTGATTTAAAACATTTACATCAGTGTGCTACTCAAATCACTGAAACTTAGAGGTAAGGAGCTAATTATAGATGCTGTGAGCAGACCCACTGGTAGTCATTTCATAGAACTGAATGATGTCATGCCACAGAATAGCTTTGCAATCAGTTTGACAGGTGTTTTGCAAAAAGAAATGCAGGTGGGGGATTTGCATGTGTGTTGGTTACAGATATTTTTTGGCTTTTACCATTTCCAGTTCTTCATGCAAATGAGCTATTTATTAACTAACTGTGACAATGCCAGCTTATGAACATTAACCAAGAAGTGATGAATTGATACAGAGATTGACAGCTGTTTGCTAAATGTTCACTTTGATTGCATATATAGAGGCCTTAGCTCTCTCGTGACTTGTCTTACGGAAAGAAGCTTCAGCTTAAGAGCACGGTAAACTTTCTTCAGTGCCATCACTCTCTTCCCACTACCTCTGCCTTTGTTAACATCCTTTAAATGTCTTGCTGTGTCACGGAGAAAAGATCTTATTGCTGAATCTGTATTGGGACTGCTATGGAAAATTTTCCCTTGACAGTGTCAGAAATGTTACTCAGAGTCGCTCAGATAGCTACAGCATTCTTAAATGGAATACAGCTCACCCTTTTCCCCCTTTAATGTGTTCAGCAGACAGGTGGCAACCCAACTGCTGGGAAATTCCTAAGTATTTATATCCTTTAACTCTCAAATGATATGAACAAGTAATAGGAAATGTCATGCACTGGGTATATGAGCAATGTTCCCATTAATCAATCATCCCAAATAAAATGGATTATTATGTCTGTTTGTACTCTACTGTGTACTGAAAGAGCAAGTTTGATTCTTATAGGCTCTGCTCCATGTGGAGCTTTATGGGCAGAATCTCTTGCAAGTTCACTCCTCTTCCACACGTGCTTTGGCCAGGCACAAGAGAGAGACTCACAAATGTAGAACACCACCAAGATGCAATTGCCTACTTTCTGGTGCCAGCATTTGACTCCCACTTAAGACATCATTTTTAACTGAGTATAGAAGCTGTGAGGCAGCACAGATCCACTCCTGAAAAATGAGATCTTTAGTTGCTCTAAACCAGTGATCAGACCCAGCATGTTTCAGAAACAACTGGGATTTTGACAATGAAGTCCAAACAAAACAAATGACTTTTTAATTCCTAGTTTCAAGGAAGAATGGTTGATTCACAGCTTAGGTCGTGAATTGACTGGTGTCCCACACATCAATCCAAAGAATGAAACTGGAATCTGTGAGTTACACTGGAGGTCCCGTCTGCCTCAGTTCCTGATGATCTTTCATCAGTTTTGGCAGCAGACTACTACTTTTAATGGATGTGTCACAGGGCATCCTGTGAGACAGGAAATCACAGGGAATCTCAGAAAAGTGTTGTTGTGTACGTTCCTGGAACAGCTCACTGAATATAGAAAAAAACTCTCAGCAAAGAACATGTAGTGCCAGACAGGTTGCACTCACTAGCAGTGTGGTACAGATCACGGGGTTAGACACAGTCTTTGCAGGCAAGTACCCTGAGGCCAATTTATCTGCAATGTGTTTGGTGGGCACTGTAAGGTGACACACACATGATCTGCTCAGCACCTCTCAGGTCCAAATCACTGGTGCCAGACAATTTACAGGGTGGCTTGCCCTCCTCTCTGAACACAATGTTCAATGTCTAGCCATGTTCCCACCAAAATACATTGAAGTGCCATTAGGAAGCACAAACCTACTGAAGAGTCTGTTTGAAAGACAAAAGGGTCAAACTACTTGAGCATACCTGTGTAAACTACTGAAAACAAAACAGGTGCCTTACAGATTGCAGAAAAGACAGCTGTTCCTGAATCCGTAGTGCTGGCAGTCTGTATAAATAAATGAAAATAATTTCAAAAAATTATAACGCTCCTTGGCATAATAAATCATTCATAAACAATTTAGATGGCTTTGTTGCTTGGTCTTTGTATGTTTTGGCTTATACATTTCACAGTCTGGCTGCACAATTGAGAAGAAACAAATACAATATAGCCCTTTTGCACCACTCTGGAAGTGCTGAGAAACATTTAACTGGAAGTAAATATACCCTGTGCAGCTACACTGTCAACTTATGAACAGCTATGGAGAGTGAGGCATGTAATTCAGAATAAGACTCTGGTATTTTTTAAACATATATTTGCTTTTCATTTGTTACTAGGGATTTTGGTGGTGGTAGTGGTGGTGTTGAAGGATTTCATACCTTTATTCCTTAAATTACATCTATATAGCCTTGACTCATTTTATTCCAGGGCCTTTATTCACATCTTTACCAATGTTAAAGGGTCTCCCTAAGAATGTAAATATGATTTGCTACCATAAAAATATTCAATTGCTAAGCACAACAACAACTTTTATCTGTCCTATAAAATCCAAAAGCCTTACTGCATCACAGGCATGTCCCAGAGAGACAAAGCAGAGACAGGATCTGAGTATGTTTTTAACACCCACAGAGATGAATCAGTTAAAATACATTGTGTATTATTGTACAATTATTGCACCATTATTTCTTCAACATAAATTTAAGCTTGCTTGTAAACTTTAATTGTGTACATGTTACTTCAGTCATTTTTACAGTATAAATTAATCTTCAATAACCTGACTTTAGAATATTTGGTTTAATAATAATAGGAGTAACCTTACAGTATCTCTATTTGAAAAGAACTGACTTCCTCCTGAAATCACTTTGCTCATAACAATTTAAACACAGAAATTCATACACTGAAATCTCATAATAGTGACAGAACTATCCTGATGTTTGACAGATAAAGTTTCAGCCAGGGACACTGATGCACTGAGATTTCTCAATGTAAAATAATACGAGATAGAGGAATCGTGACTGCCCCGTATAACAAATCAGGTTGGAAGGGACCTCTGGAGGCCAGCTGGTCCAACTCCCTGTTCACAGCAGAGTCAACCTCAACATGCAGTCCAGCTGCAAAGTTAGACCAGGTGGCTCGGGACTTTGTCCATTCCAGCACTGACTACCTCCAGGGATGGGGAAGCCTCTCTAGGCACCTGTTGCAGTGTTTGACCACTCTCATTCTAAAGAGCTTTTCTCTATTGTCAGACAACAGATGTCAGCTGAATGACTGACAAAAGGAGTAACCGCTCTGCTTCTGTTGGATTGGCAGCTTCTGTTGGACTGCCTCATGTTGCATTAGAACAGTGCCAGATCCAAGCAAGGGAAGTGTCAGGACCACACAGTAAGAAGCAGAGGGAAGGAAACTGAGGTAGAGCATCACCTGATAGATGGGCTCAGCCAAGGCATCTGCACCTTCCCAAGCTCTGTACACCCATGCCACTGACAGATGTTGGTCACTCTTTCCCTGCCACTTGCTGGGCAGCCCCGTTCCTATTTTGCCATCTCCTCTCCAGTGGCTGAAGCCTTTGTTCACATGCTGTTAACCAAAGGGGGACTGCGCTCTTTTTTCAGCTTTCAGCATTAGTACAACTGCAGCCTGCTCTCCTGCTGGCATTAGATGGTAAGAAGGTATTTTAAATGAATCATCAGTTATAATAGCCATTTTTCTTAAACTGTGGCTGACATCATTTAATTGTAGGTCCTACTACAAAATAACAGATGAATAAACATGTAATTTCTGCAACTTAGTAATTAGACAAGCCCTTCTAACAGGGGCTTCTTTTTCCTTTTATATTCTGGAACTCAAATTGCCTCTACCATTTTCCCATAAATGTCTCCTGACTGGCTCACAAAAGACTCTGTCCTGATATGTTCCTGTCTAGGAAGTTCTTCTGAGCTTTCACAGCTGCTGAGAAAAAATGTCTTGGAAAGTCACGTCCTCTACTTGAAACTGCCCCTCTTAAAAACCTTCTGCCCCATTTGATTTCGTAATGTCCCATTTAGATTTTAAATGGTCATGAAGAGGCACATTCTTCAGCATAACTTTATCTGGAACTCATCATCATTTGATCAATGGCTTGAAACAATTTTTAGTGACTGGAGAGTCAACAAGCCAAATTTATATCTGAGGTAAGCACAAGCAGCTTCAAATAAGTCATGAGAAGTGTGAGGCAGACCTTCACAAAGAAAATAAAACATTCTATTTGTAGTCCTGTGCTTCACCCTCATTGATCTTGTCCCCTTCTTTTTGTAGGCTGAATATAAACCAGGATTTTAAACATTTTTAATGCAATCATGATTCTTCCCTGGCTACAAGGAGAACAAGTGGCAAACTGCTTTGAAGCAGATACGCTCTTGCAAGATTTTCAACCCCTCTGCAGAGCTAAAAGACCTGTACCCATACCTAACACACAGAAGCCAGCTTGTTCCTGACCAGGGAAGGGTAGTCAAGAAGGCAATATAAAAATAAACTAGCAGTCCTTCACCTCACCTCCACCTTGCATCTTAAAAAAAAAAAAAAAAAAGACTCGCTCTGAAATTTTCACATGCTTCTTTTGTCTGTAACTTGATATTTTCACCTGTCTTTCTCGACAGACTCTGCTCTCTATTGTTGACAATTCAGCTAGTTTCAGATTGACAACTTTCTGACCACCACATTCAACAAAATAGGACTCTGTTCAGAGTTAACAGTCGTTTATCCTAAGAATGTTTTCACTGTAAGGCCAAAATATTGATGTTCTGGGTGTTATCCACTTAAAAGTTTATATGAATGAGAGCTTATAAATGGACATCACTGTGGTGCTCATGCCCTTCTTTCCCACAGCAACAATAAATAGTAATTAACTTGGTTTTCTTTCCCCTTTTAGAATCCAACTTTATTTTTCATGTCCATTTTGGGTTTGTCTGTCTTTTCCTTTTTCATATTAGGCCCTTTTTATCTATTAAGTACATTTTAAAGACCCCAAAAAATTGAAAACTCTATCATAATCCATTTGAATAAAAATGGAGTTTCACTGGCATATTACTGCAACATCCAAACTGCACTTTAGAATTAAATAAACAGCAACCTATCTAATCCACAATGTTTAGGATACCTGTAAGTGTCAGGAGATGTTAAAGGTTGGCAGAAACAACAAAATGGATTACAAGAAATGCTAAAGACTCTAAAGCTGTCTGAAAATTTCCTTTCCTGTGTACATATGTTGAAAAGAAAAGCATTTTAAAATAAATAAATGCAAGTAAATTGGTCTTCATTACCACAGGTTATACATTCTCTTTCTACATTCAGACTTTTAAACTATTTTCCTGATTGTGAGGTCACTTCAGCATGCTGTCAAGACAGTAACTTTGTACTTAATGGTTGATATTGACCCAGATGACATTTCACATATCACAACTTTAAAGCATTTTATGAGTGTTGCACTTTTTTTATCATATCCTTGGTATTCCTAAGAAAATATTTCATTATTAGAAAAACAGGAAGTCTAAAATTTATTTAAGGCTGGTAATTACTATATCCCACATAATTTGAAGTACTCAAGCAGTTGAAAAGAAGGATATGAATAGTCAAAGACCTCATACATTTTATGCTGCCCTCATAATAAACGCAAATACATTTTACTTCTGATTCATCTTTGGCCACAAACAAAACCTGAACACACAAAGCCATTCTCCAGATAGTATAAATTAGCATAGCAACTGAAGTGTGAGTTGAGCAATGATGATTTACACCATCTGTGCTTACAGCCCATTACCAGTTCATTTCAATAGAACTGTACCAGCCTACAGACAAGTGACGAACAGTGAGTAAGAGCAAAAAGTAAGTGAGGTGGGTGTTTATTGTGACAACTATCTTAATTTCTGGAATGTGTTTGTGATTTTTTTTAATGTATCAGCTTTTTTGTTGTTTTTATTTAAATATTCTCTCTTTGGATATATAGGAAAGTGAGAAATGTTACTAGTTAAGTTTTTCACTTGCTGTAGATTTGTCTGAACTTGCTGTTTCTTGAGAACAGTATTTCTTATTCTGTTTCCTGATGACAACATGTTATTATCCTCCTTTTCTGTAAATAATATTTATTACAACCTCCAATTTCAAATGCCTCCTCAAAACTTCAACTTGCTGTTTCATAGAGAAGTGGTTTGACCATCAAAACAGTAACCTCTTTTCCTGTTTAAGATTATTAGAATTTATCAAAACCCCCTAAGCTTCATAAAGGCCATCCATAGAACCGGAAATTGTTGTTACTTCTCCCTTTGTCTTTTCACATTGTCTTATGTTATGTATCTCACCTATAGCCTTTGTGTGTTGGGGTGTGTGTCTCTTAATTGCAAGCTAAGCGAACAAGCTTTTGTGCAAGTGTTTAATTTTAATAATTGCCTGCGCAGGTAAATAAAACAAAAGTTACTATTTCTTTTCTGAGATGTAAGAGAGGAGAGGGAAAAGGATGAATTAGTGGTTAGATTTGGAACTTAACAGAACTTGGTTCAGTTCCCTAATCTGTAACCATCTTGCTATACTACCTTGGATGAATTACTTCATCTCAGTAACTCAGTCTTACATCCATAAAACATGGTTTCATGATGCTCCTCTGTCCCATGAAAGACTTACAGAAATAAAGGGTACTCAGAAACGACAGAGATTGTAGAGATAGGAATAATGTACATTTCTATTGAGTAATGGATACAGGGTTTATGAAGTAAGGAGTTACAGGGAAGCAAACAGCTGATGCTCTCCTTCCTTTTTTCTCTGTACTTTCTGCTGCTCCATTTCCTGTAATTCTTATTTTCTCTTTCATTGCTCCAAATGACCCATTGTTGTACTACAGAGAACAAGAATTTTGCTTAATCTTGTGCTGTATTCCCAGCCCAAACCCCATATCTGCATCAAACCTAGACCCCTCCATTTGCACACCAACCCCAGCTTGTTGGATGGGCTGTGAATCTGGCAGTCCTAGAGAAGCTACAGGGAAGCAGAGCTATGAAAACTACCTGCAGTGACAGACTAGTGAGGCTGTTCTCATTTAACCATTTTCCAGAGGGACAGAGCTTCCAAGGTGTGATGCACACATGGAAAGGAACAAATGGGGAGATACTGGGCATTCCCAGTTCACTGTTTGCCCCTGAGCATTGCTACTTGCTACCCCACGTCTCTGATGCCTGCATTTCCCGTGCTGCTCAAAACCCTCCTCTCTGGACTGAGCTCTGTGATCTCCTGCTGATCTCCAGCCACAAACTTTTCTCTCTCTTCTGCTCTTTCTCCACCCTTAGTCCTACATCTTCCATAGCTACTGGTTTCCAAATCCTCATGTACCCATTGCTGCTCTCCCACGAACCTGTGCTGCTCTGACTGCTGTATCCTGCTCTCCATGCCGACAAAGGAAGTGGTATCTAAAAATGCTATGAATGTTTCAATGTGCGTGTCTCAGCAACACTTCTAAATACCCTGAAGAACAGTCGGTAGCCATTAGGTCTGGTACAAAAGTCTGTAATGAAAGCAGATGAGGCCCAGCCTCCCACTGCCCCTGAAGACGTCCATGAAAAAGTCATCCCCTCACTTCCCATCTGGTGACTGTGATCAGATGGGATTTCCCCTACTCTGTTTCAGCCAAAACAAACCAGTGCAGCTGACTTCTACTATTTAAACTGCTTAAGCTGCTCTGGTTGACTATGGCCAAAACAAGTTTGGGAGGGATTGAGTGAGCAGCTTGCAGGTAGGGCGGGGAGGTGGGAGCCTTTGGCAGAAGACAGCCATGGCAGTGACTGGGAGCCCTCTGGGAATGGTAACCGCTTCAACAACTCCACTTCAGCTTATGGAGGAAGTGAGCACCCACAAGGGGATTTTAAAGCATGGTAAATTCTGTGCTTATAGTTCAATTCTCACTTATTTCGCAAGAGGTTTCCCTGGCAAACCACTCCTTTCCCCTGCGCAGAAAGCATGATGACGTTACTCAGGCTGTCATTCATCTTTCCCTTGTTTAATCACTGCTAACTGATTAACCAAATGAAGTGCCACAAAATCCATTAGCCGGAAAAGGAACAAAAAGCTGCGCTACCTTTTAGTAATAAAGAAAGAGAAACCTTTGTAAACAAGGGGCATGACCTCCAGCTCTTGAAAGTACCCAGCTATTGTCCCCCCCTGGCCCCCAGGAACAGGGGCGGTGAGGGGTGACACACTTGCAGCCGCTCCTGCCAGAAGTGAGGCATGAACGGGTAGGACATGAGAGAGTGTCAAAGTTCAAGGGCTGTTGCATAGCCTGTTGGATAGCCACCATAATGTCTTTTGCCCTTGTTTTACCCCATATAGACACTTCTGATCTTCTTATCTCATAAAGCCTCATAAGGAGGCACAAGAAAGGAACGCTAACTTTAACTCTTTCGGTACCATTTTCTCAAAAAGGAACAGTGAAGTTAGGCCAAAAAATCCATCACCAGAAGTGGAGCAAAATACATTTCATAGAACTGACAGACTTTAAAAACTTGGGGAGGGGAGGTCACCAGCCAGCACCACAAGGACACCACCAAAACCAGGCACTCTCTCTCCCAGATGGTTCAAGTGTTTGCCAGACTAAAGGCCTGACCCTCTCCTGGTTTGCATCTGCAGTTCAGATCATTTCCAGGAGCCTGCTCTGTGCAAGTGGTAGGGAGGAACGAAAGGCTCTCAGAGGGGGAAAAAAAAAGAGTTAAGCTGGAATTAGACTCTGATATGCAAAGGAATTACTGCTCCTACACAAGTGGCCACGGCCAGCTGAGGGATGTCAGCTGCCAACATGCTCAC
Organism: Callaeas wilsoni; assembly: GCA_013398955.1. Taxonomy (NCBI): domain Eukaryota; kingdom Metazoa; phylum Chordata; class Aves; order Passeriformes; family Callaeidae; genus Callaeas; species Callaeas wilsoni. The sequence goes on along the minus strand of VWPU01011922.1, from coordinate 3,015 downwards.
ACTTTGTTTACTGCCAACAGGAGGTAAAGGATGCAGCTCCTTTCTCTCAATGAAGCGAGGTCTGATGCTGCTGTGTTTGAGTCCTCCTGACTCCTTCTGTTTGTGTCTTCAGGTTAGCAATGAACCTGTCCAGTTTCACCCTGTAATGTTCTCCCAGATCAGACTTTCAGCTCAAGCTCAGGTGAAAAGTTATTCTTAGTAATAATTTCAACATGCAGGAATTAATTATGATACCACAAGTTTTGTCACACCTTTTATTACATTAGGAAAAAGAAATATCCTGACTCTATATTGAAAAAGCTTTAACTTGCTGTTCTAGTACAGACTTTTCTGCATATATCTTTTTTTCAGCTAAAAAGAAAAATATTTTCAAAAGATCACAAGTACTTCTTATTGTTACAGTTTTACAGTCGGGAAACTTTCACAGTCTCACAATTTAAACAAAACCCAAACCTGTTACATAATGTGTTGCTGAGTTGAGATGACAAAAGGGAAGACAGAATTGAAACGTCTTTCCTCTTTACCATGCACCTCTCTCCGCTACTTCCCACTTCTCTTTGTGAGTATAACCGTGCTGGAACTATTTGTTCCTGCAATTTTCTGGAATGAAAGAGCTGGGGGACTGGCTGTCACCTCCAGTTTCTCTGGCACACTCTCTGATCCCCTTCATCAAAATGGGTCAGTTCTAGCTCCCTTAACCAGCAGTTAATTGTGCAGATTTTTAATGCTGTGGGACTTTTAATGCTGGGGGTTTGGGAAAGGCATCTTTGGGGCCACTGCTTTATTGAGACAGAAGGGCAAAGCTGCTTTTCAGCTACTGGAAAACGGACATATGCAAAATAGTGAACATCCCAATGTTAATTGCTTTACCATAATTTCATCACTGCTTTTGATCTTTTGTCTCTCTCATGGAGCTTGGGCTTCTCTCTCTCCTGCATGCTCTGCACTCCCTCACACAGGATGTGACTGTTCCATACAAGTGCCAACAAGGCTGCCTCATGAGACAGCTCACAACTCCTTAACACTAGGCCCTTCATCAAGGTGGTTCTTGGTCAATATTGCCAGGACAGAGGCCACCACCATACAATTTATTCTGCGTTACTTGCTTCCTGAAACACCAACCAAACCATTCTACTGTGAGTGATAGCCATGAGCTTTTCCAAAGGCACTTTGGTTGAAGAGACAACCACCAAGAAGGACCCATGCAGTTAATCGTCTTTCTCATGCTGTCTTCCAAGGGTTTCTGCCACAGGGATTCAAAAGCCATCAGAGGTGACAGACTGGAGTTTGAATTTCGGTATGCAAGTTGTCCTGCGTGCCCAGTAGTGCTGGCAGGTTTCCCAAAGTAGTGATGCCTCTGAGGGAGGAAGAGGACTACAGAATATTCTGTAATGCCTGGCAGAGGGAGCGTAAGACAGACAGGACCCGTGCAGCCTCTGAAGGATGAACCTCACTAGTTCGGATTGGTAGGAGCAGTAACAGATACATGTCAGACAAAAATAACATATACTTCTGTGTATCTGCATAGATTTTCACTGGGTGGTTTCAGATTTTTAAATTTATTTAGCAAGGTTATTTAAAGGGCAAAGGCCCCCAGTGTTCCACATAGCCCACAGATGCTCTGCCCACCTCAGTGACAGGGGTTGGAACTGAATGACTTTAAGCTCCCTTCCCTTCCACACTCTGTGGTTGTATGATCCCGCAACACTACCACAGGAGGATGTGACACTTTCACACCCAGGTGGTTCCGCACCGCACCGCGGCACACTGTAAAAGCAAAGGCCAGGACGCAATTCAGGGATGCCCCCTCAGCCGGTGCAGGGCAGAGGGGAGAGGAGGTGGCCGAGCGGCCAAGGCTGAGGAGGCCAAGGCTGCGGGGCCGAGGCGTCGCCAGGGGCCACATGCCCGGCAGGCCGCGGGCCGCGCGGGGAAGGCACCGCGGGCGGGGCGGGCCCTGCGGAGAGGCCGGAGCGGAGCGAGGGCCGGGCGAAGGGCGGGGAAGGGCCGTGGCAGCGGCTCGGTTGAATCGCTCCGCGGCCGCGGCTCCTCCCAGGGGCGGCCCGGTGGCTGTCGGTGGAGGCCGCGGGCCGCTGGCCCGTGTTTCCCCTGGGGACAGCGAGAGACCCCCCCGCCCCCCGCCATCGTCTGCCGCCACCGGGGCTGCGCGGCCGCCCCTGCCGCCGCAGCCCCGCAGGGATCCTCTCTCGCTGCTCCTCCTCTTTCTCCTTCACCCTCTCCCCCCACCTTCACCCCCCGGCTGAGTTCATTCACTGGGATTGGTTTCAAATGACGCCATCGCTTTATTTTTACACCAATGACCTCATCCCAGCAGCTTGAAGTTTACTGACCAGCAAAACTCTTTTCTCTCGCTCGGTTTTCTCCTTGTGCCTGCTCTTCCCGGGTGTTTGTCGTCGTTTGGGTCATTCTGGGAATCTAAGGCTTTAAAAAAAAACAAAACAAAATACCCCAAACAAACAAAAAGACCAAACACACACAGAAAAAACCCCAACCCCCCCAAACTTTTTCCCTCCTCCCGAGCTTTTCGGTGAGTGTGTCCCCCTCATCACTGTCCCCTTTTAATTTTTTCAAGCCGTTTTGGGAGGGAGGGGGGAGGGAGAGGGAAAAGAGAGCTCCAAAGCTCCAAATGTTTCCTTTTTCTGCTCCTCTCCCCTCCCACCTTCACGCTTCCCACTCTTAAAAAAAAAAAAAAAGCCGAATATATTTTTTCTTTTCTAATTTTTAAAATTTCTGGGGTTTGGTTGTTGGTTTTGAGTTGTTTTTTTTTCCCCCTTACTGAAGAAGAAGGAAAAAGAGGAGCTTTCCCAGCGACTGGAAGGAGAGAAAGTTGTTTCGGGCGGCAGCGGCAAGGCTGGTGGGCAATTACTTTTATCCTTGCCGAGGGGACAGGCTGACAGAGTGACAGGGCTGACACAGTAAGTGGCGGAGCAGCGCAGGGACCCCCGGCCCGGGGCCGCCCCGTGCAAGTCAAGCCGGGAGGGGGGCGAGGGGCGCGGG